>JAXGGA010000400.1:205000-232500 GCA_038373865.1 Uloborus plumipes
TGGCTCATCCCATTTTGACTTGCATAGCCATAATTTTTGCATCATAATTTTAGCCAAAATTGTAGAGGGTGAAATCAAGCCAATCGGATCGTAAATTCTAGCAATGTTAGATAGTAATTGTCGCTTTGTGGTGACTTCTTGAGCTGGATTTAAATGAATTGCAAAAGTGTCCTGAGTTGGATTCCACTGAATGCCTAGGAGTTTCACTGACTGATCTTCAGTAATGTTTACAGACTGATCTGTTCCTTTTAGTTCAGGAGGTAATTTTAAAAGAACACTAGGGTCATTAGATATCCATTTTCGAAGAGTGAATCCGCCCTTCTTCATTACATTAATTAAATCATTCACGAGATTTTCTGCTTCTTGAAATGAATTGGCTCCTGTTAATAGGTCATCTACACAAAAGTCCTTGTCGACAACTTTTGAAGCTCTAGGAAAATTCTTCTTTTCATCTTCAGCAAGCTTTTTAATAGTTCTTACGGCTAAATACGGTGCGCAAGCAGTTCCATAAGTCACTGTCATCAATCTATAATCTTCGATCTTTTGATCTGGATTTTCTCGCCATATGATTCTCCGAAAATCAGAATCTGAATGTGAGACTAGAATTTGCCGGAAAATTTTTTCAATGTCAGCCGTAAGAGCTATGGAGTGTGTTCTGAAATTTAATAGAATATAAAATAGATCAGTTTGGAGTTTTGGTCCTGCATGCAAAACATCGTTCAGCGAGATATTTGTTGATGATTTTGCCGATGCGTCGAACACAACTCTTAATTTAGTGGTGCTGCTTTGTTCTCTAATTACTCCGTGGTGTGGCATGTAAAAACACTTGCTATCTTCTATTTTGATTTCTTCTTTTGGCACTAACTCCGTATGGTTTAAGGATATATATTCCCTCATGAAATTCTTGTACTGATTATACATGCTAGGATTCTGGATCAGTTTCCTTTCTAACGACAGAAATCGTCCAACCGCTTGATCCCTCGAATTTCCAAAATTTGGTTCATCTTTAAATGGAAGTTTGACTTTATATCTTCCAGAGCCATCTCTACTTGTAGTTTCTGTGTAGAACGCTTCACAATTTGCGTCTTGAATACTTAACTTTTCTTTATGAGGGATAGATTCCAATTCCCAGAATTTTCGAAGAATTTCATCGGCTTCTATGCTAGCATGGTGACACAATTTAGTATTTTCTTTACTTTCATTTGATTTGGACGTTAACCTTCCTGAGAGAACTCCAACCTAGTTTTGACTGAATGGCAATAGGTGCGTCTTTTCCTCCATTTTTCTTTTTACCTTGAATTACGTCAAAGAATATATCTGCACCTAATATTATGTCTACGTTTCTGGAGATGTAGAAATCGGGATCTGCTAACTGCAAACTTCCAATGTGTGACCATTTATGATTAGAAATACGGAAATTTGGTAATTTAGTAGTAAGTTCTTTAACCACTAGAGCTTTAGTGGAAAAGTTTTCTGAATTGAAGTGTGGAGTAAAGTTTATATTTACCAAGTAATTAGACTTGCCAGCAACTTGATTACCAGTTCCTATAATTAAGTGATCAGTTGCAAATGTTTCCAAAGAAAGTCTGTTACAGCACTCTTCAGTCATCAATGAGATTTGTGATCCACAATCGAGTAAAGCTCTACACAACTGCCAATGTCCTTGAGAATCCTTGATTTTGACTACTGCTGTAGAGAGCAGAATATTGCTAGAATTATTCAGACCAGTTAAAGTTAGACTACTGGACTGAGAATCATTAACCTTAATCGAATCACTTGACTTTCTTGCAGAATTATCTACTGAACGGTATGATTTGTAAGAAGAATCATGTAAGAGTGTATGGTGTTTTTTGGAACATTCTTTACAGTGAAAAGTAACTTTACACTTCGATGTATCATGATTTGCTCTCAAACAGTTAAAGCAAAGTTTGTTCTTTTTCACAAGATTCCAACGTTCTTGAATGCTCAAATTTTTGAATTCTGAACACTTGAATAACGCATGATCAAAATTATACAGTGAGCAATTTCGATTATTTTCATTTGCTACGGAATTGTAGCTTACTGACTTTTTAGGTTTCACGAGTTCCTCTTTAGGGTAGCTCTCCTTGCAGGCTTTCATGCTTCTTGCATGTTTTTCTAAAAAATCAATGAACTTCTTATAAGATGGTATTTCTTCATCTTCTAAGGTCAGTTCCCACTGTTTGCGAATATTATCATCTAGTCGTTTTTCAAGAAACTGAATGATGATTAATTCAGACAGTTTATCCAACTCGAATCCTAACGTGTTTAAATTTCGAATGGCTTCATTGCAACTGTCTAAAATGTCACGAAGAGCCTTAGATGACATTGATTTAACAGACTTGATGTTGAATATTTTTGCACATAATGCATAAGATAATTCTCTTTTATTGTCGTAACGACTGATAAGCGTTTCCCACGCTTGAGAATAATTAGAATCTGTGATTGGGAATCCCTTTATGAGTCGAGCAGCTTCTTCTGTAACTGATGCATTCAAATATTGTAGTTTTTGTAGATCAGTTAAATTAGAATTATCATGAATAGTCGAAATGAAAATTTGTTTAAAGCTGATCCAATTGCTAATATTTCCGTTAAATGTTGGAAGGTCAAATTTAGGCAAATTTATTGTCGTGTTTGTTTGAGAATGTCCATATTGAGTTGGTGCTGTTAATCTATTATCTTTCTCAACGTCATATTTAAATTTGTGAATTCTGTTTTCAATTTCGAATAAAAGATTGTGAATTTTATCTGAATAATCCTGACTAGCTTCAATTTCATTTCCGAATTCGTCAATATCTTCAATTAAATTTTCAATTTCTATATCAGCAGCTTGAATTTGGTTAAGTTTATTGCTCAGCTGTAGTTTGAATGTATTTAAATCTGAATGTGTAAATATTTTCATCTTTTAAATTCTCAGTAATTTTACTCAATAGTTTAGTTGTGACTGCACGAATAGTCGATCTTTTCTTTTTAGCCTTTTCGTACGTAGATGCAACTTTAGAAGTCATGGTTTTACATAAAGTGCACAAAAATATTATAGAATAGAATGTCTCTGTATATTATGCAATAAATGAAGAATAGAATAATTTGAATACTTGTTCTGTTGTAGAATATAATCTTGCGTATAGAATGTATAATCTAATATTTGTAAACCAGGAAAATGAATATGAATTATTTCAATGGAATAAAAGTCTCTGTTTGTTATTTATAGCTCAAATGAATTCGAATAATAACAGTCATGAATGATATGCATAATAATAAGAATCAAGTGTTCGGCAAATAAATTATACAAAGTTCTAGGTTTTCATTTTTCAAAGCAAGAGATTTCAAAATATCGTACCTTTAGAATAAGATTCGATGATTCACAAATATAACATCAAATCGTCACTGGTGGCTCCAAAATGTTTGAGCATGGCGGGTTACCTTGTATTTCTTTTAAAACTCGTAAATCCGCTTACTCTGTATTATGTGAGTTCGATGAGTTATTAATTTGCTTCATTAAATGCGATAAATATTTATTGTAACACAACACTAAATACTATGTACACAAGATGAATATATAAAGAGATATGAATTATAGAATAATAGAATACATGAAGAGATATTTCATTGCGCTAAACGATGCAACGAACAACTGACTCAGAATACGGAATTCTAAAAACAAAAACCTTTTTTTAATCGTTGCCAAACGCGTGCAAGCAAAGCGCAATAATAATTAAATTAAAGGCTTCGGTGCGGCGCGTTCGACAAGAACTACCATCCTTGTAAATATAAGTGATACTTTCTCGAAAATATTTACAATTGTACAATGTACATTTGTGCATTGTAATTTCAGAAATAGTAAACTTGTTTCTGAAATTTACAGCTTGTTCTCAGCTTTTTACGATGAAAGGTGATCAAAAAATGTTTTGTTCACTTCAATTTGTCACTGATCACCTAAATGCGTGGGTTATTAATTTTTTGTTTGGAAAATGACAGCTGGAGCGTATCTTTTATGTGACAAAGATTGCAGAGCAATCTCCATATATTTCTCTAAGCCGAATCCTATACCCGGTCGAAACTCGCTCATTTCTTTATCGAATTGCATGAAAATTTATGATTTTGAAGCTTATCCCGCGGGCTATTGACGAAAATTAGACCCACCCTCTAAAAAGTTTCGGTTCGTTTTTTATTCGAACTTCAATTTTTGGGCACAAAATTGACTCTATCTAGCGAAATAATTGTCGTATCGTCTCCATTTTGATTTCATTCGAAAGATTAAAAAAATGCGTTCTTTAGAATGTTTCTCCGCTAGCGCCGCGTAACGAGAATCTCGAAAATCCACGTTTAAGCGACTTATAAGCGATTGAAGTTTGAAAAAGTTAAATTTTTTGCTCAACTGTTAAAATCGTTACCATTGTTGTTCAAATCAATTTTAAATGCGACATTTCAAGCCAAGGCTTAGCTCGGTAAACCTTAATTGTAACTTTTATTGTTTCAAAATACTATGGTAGTTTTGCGATAACGTTAGTATTTAGTTTAGTAGTAGCCTTGGGTATTTGATTTTAATATACCTAGGTGACCTAGGTTTGCAGGGGAGCGAAACTAAGACACCAAATCTAACACATCCAATCGAGGACTGAAATCTTTGAACCTGAATAACTCAATTTTAAGTTTAGAGTTTTTTTTTTTTTTTTTTGCGGAATTCCGCACGGGTCACCTAGTGGATCACTTATTTCTCGAGAAATCCATAAAAATGGGAATTTTTGATAGTGTCTCGATACTTTTGATTACGTAGTGTAGATTTTACTTTTTTTTCAGATGATTTTTTAATATATATGGGTGAATATCAAGAAAAGTGCTAATTTAAATAACAAATGAATTTCCCAAGCACTTCCAAATAAAAACCAAAAATGTTTCTATTTTCGTACTGTAAACTTCGTCGCACATACAATCCAGAACAAAATTTTTAGATTTTGCTTTAATTCGTGACAATAGAACTCTTTTTACTTCCTTTTACGTAGTAAAGGAAGTATTGTGATCGCGAAAAAAAAATCACTCAAATTTGAGTCTAAATTTTGATTTTGCTCTCCCCCGTATGAATGTTCAGTAGTTTTTTCGACCTGTCAGCACGTGCATATGTACCTACTAACATATAAGCAGCCGAAAAATACTTTTCAACAACCCCCGAGTTAATTACGACGAGTTTTCTCGTGACGTCTGTATGTACGTGTGTGCTTATGTATGTATGTATGTGGGTCGCATAACTCAAAAACTATATGCCGTAGAAGATTCTAGCTTGGTATGTAGGCTCTGAGGATGGTCTAGTTGTGCACCTCCCCTTGTGGTTGCATTCGAATGCCCCCAAAGGGATGTTTTACCCCTTTTTTGGGGTAAATCAGTGTTAATTTCAATGCAGACTCAAGTGATATGAATTGGCGCGACCACTTGGTGATATTTCGCCAAGCTTTTTGTCGCCAAATTTTTGACGCCAAATTTGGCGAAAAAATTATTTTTTTTGCATTTGGGTTCAACTTGGCGATATTTTGCGAAAAAACCTTTGAATGATGCCAAAATCGGCAATATTTAGAAAATGAATCATTGAAAACTTTTTTTACATTGCTTCGTGGCAAACTAGGGGTGTAAATATTTGAATTGTTACCTTGCTCACTGAAAGGCACGTTAATTCGTTCGGCATGTAGGTTCTGAAGGGGGTCTAGTTGTGCACCTTCCCTTGTGGTTGCATTCGAATGTTCCAAAGGCGGTCTTTCACCCACTTTGGGAGTAAACCACTGTTAATTTCAACGCATACTTAAATGATGCTATGGTTTGGTGACCACTTGGCGATACATCGCCAAGCTTTTGGTCAGCAAGGTTTTGTCGCCAACTTGGCGAAGAATTTGTCGTTTTTTTTTTTTGTTTCGAATTTTGGCTTAACTTGACGCTATTGGCGATCTTGCTCACTCTAAGGCACGTTACTTCGTTTGGCATGTAGGTTTTGAAGGAGGTCTAGTTGTGCACCTCCCCTTGTGGTTGCATTCGAATGTTCTAAAGGGGGTCTTTCATCCCTTTTGGGGGAAAATCACTGATAATTACAACGCATACTTAAATGATGTTATGGTTGGGTGACCACTTGGCGATACATCGCCAGGCTTTTGGTCGCCAAGGTTTCGTCTCCAACTTGGTGAAAAATTTGTCGAAATTTTTTTTTCCCGAACTTTGGCTTAATTTTGCGCTATTAACGATATTTTGCGAACAATCCACTGAATAATGTTAAAACCACCGATATTTAGAAGATGAATCATTGTAAAACATCTTTTTTTCAATAACGTTAACCTCAGTCGGAGGTTTTTTTAATTTTTATTCTTATCTTAACTAAGTTAAAAATATTTATCGTTAAATTCAAATTTTGGTGTTTTAATTAATCCTGTGGGGCATTGTTCTTATTTTAACCATTTTTAATTCAAAATTGTGCTCATAAATTTGACATTACGGATTATTTTTACATTATTGAACAATTGATTTTTAGAATTTTTTCACTGTTTGGTAGTTTTGTGTAAGGATTTTCATTTTTCTTATTGTATATGTATATTCATTACAACCTTTTTCGTAAACTACATCATACACTTTCTAACTTCCTAGTTTGATTTTAATGAGAGAATTCAAGTAATCCTGTTTTGGGGTTGCAAATATATACAACTAGCAGTACCCGCACGGCGATGCCCGTGCATTTAAATGGGAAGGAAGTCCATTGAATAAATTTCAATTCACTCCAACCCTCTGAAGAAAAATTATTATAGTTGAAGCGGTATAGTAATTTGCCACTTTAGCGATATCGTATTTGCATGCTTGAATAAAAAATAAATGAAATACTTCTGCATAAATAAAAAATACTTCATATGATACTATATTAATGTATTTTACTACTCATACTGTCTGAAAACACTTTTTCAGATATATTATTAGAAAAAAGTCAACGCAAAAACAAAAATGTCAAATTGATAGTAATTGGCTACTTTAGGGAACCAGGACCTTTTATACCTTCAAAAAATCGATTTTTCAATTTTAGCTGCATAAAATATTAGACACTTCCCTGATTCCAAAAATGTATAAATTATGTGGATATCGATTTCTGAAAGCTAATTAATCAAGGATTAAAAATGTAAACAAATATGCCACGCCCCTTTTAAAGGGACAGAATCTGGATTGAATGGTGACAGTTCACCGTTTTCGAATGTTTATTTGTATATTTTTCAGTTTCTTGGCAGGAGTTAAACATCTCATCATTCTAATATTTTTGCGGAGTGAAACTTACAAGCTGTGTGAACTGAATTGTTTATTCCGAGCGTGGTTTTCGAAGTTTTGTTTATGCTATCGTTTCATTTCTGGCTTTCTGAACCTTCGTTTTTTCTACTGTAAAGTGCTGAAATACCCTGATTCTGTTACTTTTATTGTTTAAAGTGAACTTCTAAAATGCCAAGAAATAAAAGATTTGGCAAACGCAAATCGCGTGCGAATCAGCATACTAAGAAGCAGACGGACGAAAATGTCAATGATGAGCTGAATGTTAGTTCATCAAAACGAAAACTGGAATCCAGTGATATTGTGAGTGAAACGGACCAATTTGATAATGACATTGATGTAAATATTATTATAAATTTGAAAACACTGAAAACTCTTCTTAACTCAAGTGCTAGATGCAAACATTGTGACAGTGAGAATTTTTTTGATGTCATTGAAGATACAAGGAGTCGAAAGGGCCTAGCAACAACTGTATGTTTCGTATGTACACATTGTGGGAATTCTAAAAGTCAAATGACTTCAGATATATCTCAAGCAGGATATGATCTGAACATAAGATTGATCTATGCCATGAGGTGTATTGGAAAAGGTAGAGGAGCAGCCAGTACTTTTTGTGCTTTGATGAACTTGCCGCCACCACCTTCAAAGTTTGAAAGATTTAGCAATGCACTTTCACGAGCTCTTTCATCTGTAAGTGCAAAATCGATGACAAATGCCGTTGAAAGTGCTGTCGCAAATAATGACGATGACGATGACAACGCAAATACTGATGCTGCAGGTAATAATGCTGACCGGGACTTAGCAATTGCGTTAGATGGCTCGTGGCAGAAAAGAGGACACACTTCGATGAATGGAGTTGTTGCAGCAATAGAGTTAGAAACTAGCAAAGTGGTGGACTATGAATGTTTATCAAAATATTGTTTCAAGTGCAAAAACAATTTGAATGACTGCACAGAATGTGGAAAAAATTATGAAGGCTACAGCGGAGGAATGGAAAGCGAAGGAGCCTCTCGCATATTTCAGCGATCCATTTCGACAAGAAAAGTACGGTATTTGAAATATCTTGGTGATGGGGACTCTAAAGGTTTTCAGAGAGTATGTGAAGATAAGGCATATGGCGAAGATGTAAAGATTGAAAAACTGGAGTGTGTCGGCCATGTGCAAAAAAGAATGGGTGCAAGGCTGAGAGCTCTACGGAAGAACCTGAAAAGCAAAAAGCTTTCGGACAAGAAACCAATTCATGGACGTGGTCGTCTTTCAGACACACAAATTCAGAACATCCAAAAATATTATGGGTTGGCAATTAGACGAAACACGTCAAATTCTATTCAGGAAATGTCCAAAGCAATTTGGGCTATATATTTTCACAAGCTTTCAACAGATAAAAACCCGCAACATGGCTTGTGTCCAACAGACTCCGACACTTGGTGCGGGTACAATAAAAGTTTGCTCGAAAAAACAAAATATGTGCACAAAAACTCGCTACCTGAAGCTGTGTTATTAGAAATTAAAAAAGTGTTCCGGGACTTATCTTCAAAAAGTCTGTTGTCCAAATGCTTGCATGGACGCACACAAAATCCTAACGAAAGTTTTAACAACTCTATATGGGAAAGAATACCGAAAAACGTGTTTGTTGGACTGACAACTTTTGAAATTGGCGTAATGGATGCTGTAATCTGCTTCAACGATGGTGTTTATAGTCGTGTTGAAGTTTTGAACGAACTGGGAATTGCACCGGGGAGAAATACTCTTGCCTCCCTGAAAACAATCGACATGCTGCGAATTAGAGAAGCAGAAGTAATGCATCAGAAAAATAGTAAAGAGGCCATTACCATCAAAAGACAAAAAAAAAAGTTGGCTGAGCTGCAGGAAATATCAAAGCAGGATGAATATGGAGCAGGGAAATTTTAAAAGCCAAGAAAATATCATGTTACAAGTAAGTTTACACGTTTTGTCGATTTTCAGAAAACATGTTTTTTTAAACTTTAGGTACGCTCAGATAAAATAATAATCACTGCATGATTATGATACTTTATATTATGATACATAGAGACATTTTGCATGTTTTAAACATATTTTTACCTATGTTTAGGTACTATTGTATTTTTAGGAGGGTAATTTTAATGAAAAATATCGTAGCTTTTTAGGGTTTTTCAGTTATATGATATTCATTTTTTTTTGTGATTTTTTATTTGAAGTGTATGGAAATAAAAGTTGGTTCACTGTAATTTGTGAACTTTTACCTGTATAATTCTGAAGTTAAGTGTGATTTAGTTCAGAATTGTGCATGCTAAGCGTACCTATTTGCGTCATCCATTTTTAGATTATCGTGCAACGATATATTTTCGATTGACTATTAAAAAAAAAATTATGAAAGGAAAAAAAAAATATGCATTGTTTTATGTTGGCAAGATTACATTATTTCAATACACAAAGCTTTTTAAGTCCCACTTGATTTTTAAACCAATAAATACCTCATAATTTGGAACTGAAAATTCGACTGTTTTCGTTGCCGAGAACGTCCTGGTTCCCTTTAGCATAGTTATTGGCTATGAAACCATACAGTTATTGGCCATGTAAACATTCAATGTTATACTGGATTATTCATATACACATAGGAAAATATTATACCTTTACATGAATATAGTAAAGCATTATATGAAGATGTTATACGGTTAACTGGATATATTAGTTGCTCTATAGCTCTCAGAAACTAAAATGAATGGTTTTTTTTGTCTATCCTATTAAGAAATTTTCTCCCACTTTTTGGCGCATTTTGTTGGTAATCATCCATAAATTTGCTACAATGAGTTGTTTTGTTTGAAGTAGATGACGCACACCAATTTATAGGAGTTTTCAGAGGAGTTATCACAATTGTTGCTGCTGTCACATTATCTTTATTAGTCAGATTTGCATTTGTTCTTATAATTGCAGTCAGTATTTCAGTATTGGTAGAGTTTTTAGAAAAATCATTCTGGAAAAAAAAAGCGCTAAATTTTGTATAACGGTCATAAAACTCCCTCCTGATATTTCGGTACTTTTATCTTGTCCATTTCGCCTCCAAAAATATTTTGGAAGTCTTTTAGAGACATGAGTTTATTTAATACATTAAACTCTTCATTTGATTTTTCTGTTGCTAAACATTTAGAGCTATCAGTAGCGTTCTCATCATAGGGGGCTAATTAGTATAATTTTCTGAAATTATTGTGAGAGTTATTGGCCACAACAAAACTTTAATTTTTTGAATATATTCTTATATTACACCTCAAATTCACTTATTAGGCATCACAGCTATACATCTCACAGTATTTTAAAAGCTGTAAATGCATTGAGTTCTTTTAAAATGTCGCATAAAAAATTCTAGTCTTACCGTTTTCTCCACAACCTTTAAAACTACACTAAAAGTCCTTTTAAAGTTCAAAACAATTCGCCAAATAAATCAAAAAGACAGGAGATATACTCAAATTTAGTAAATTTTCAAGGCTTAACTCTATACGTAAATTTAAACCACTTAAGAAAGAGCTGCTTGTATGGAAAATGGATCTAGTGTTTCAGTCTTGCGTACAGAGTTAAGCCTTGAAAATCGACTAAATTTGATTAATTAATATCTCCTGTCTTAATTAACGGACAGAAACGTGCTACAACTTTTCTTTCTCAGAAAAAAAAAACCCTTTTCAGTGATATATAATACTTTGGGGTGGGGGAAGGTTTTCCCCCCCCCTCAATTATGGCGGATACACCAAAAATGAGACTAATTAATTAATTTAAAAATAACTAATTCGAAATTAAAAATTTGGCTTTCGAGGTGCATTTTACTGGGATACGTTCGAATTTTTGAGCCACGTTTCAGGTCTGTGGGTACTGTGGGAGCTTCTGGCCAGCGGTTACAAACGAACAAACAAACAAACAAACAAACAAATAAACACCGTCATCTTCTATATATATAAAGATGACGGTGTTTGTTTGTTTGTTTGTTCGTTTGTTCGTTTGTAACCGCTGGCCAGAAGCCCCCACAGCACCTACGGACCTGAAACTTGGTTCAAAAATTCGAACGTATCCCGCCCTCGTGCACCTCGAAGCCCAAATTTTTAATTTCGAATTAGTTATTTTTAAATTAATTAATTAGTCTCATTTTTGGTGTATCCGCCATAATTGAAGGGGGAAAACCTTCCCCCACCTCAAAACATTATATATCGTTGGAAAGGGGTTTTTTTCTGAAAAAGAAAAGTTTTAGCACGTTTCTGTCCGTTAATTAGGACAGGAGATATTAATTAATCAAATTTAGTCAATTTTCAAGGCTTAACTATGTACGCAGTACTGAAACACTAGGTCCATTTTCCTGATCAGCTGCTCTTTTGTCCCTGAAGTTACTTTGTGGTTAAAATTGTGCGTATAGATTTACGCCTTGAAAATTTTGTCAATTTGAATGTTTAATATCTCTTATTTCTTTCTTAATTTTCTGTCTTTTTGATTTATTTGGCGAATTGATTTAAACTTTAACATGACTTTAAGTGGAGTTTAGAAGATGGAGCGCATTTGAACTAAAGGATATAATAATTTTAGTTCAGAGGGGTCGGAGGGAATTTAAATTTATTCAGTTGAATTCCTCAAAATTTGGTGTTGCCAAAAATGTCAGAATGGAACTATTATTGTTAAAAAATTAGCGATGGCTATCAGCTACTCTTCATATTTGGCGTGGTAAAGTTTGGCAAAAATAGGGATATTTACCAAACCTCCCAGCCAGTGAAACACTTCTTTCTCCAAATCAAAGAAAAAGAAAACGCTCTGTGAAGGAACAGTAGTTGTTTGCAGTCTAAAAAGTATTTTATTGCATGTTTAAAACATGTATATAATGTCGCCAAACCTAAATTTTTAATAGTTCCATTCTGACATTTTCGGTAACACCGCTATGAAGTTACTCTTCGTATTTGGCGTCGTAAAGTTTGGCAATAATCTGGAAATTTACCAAACCTCCCAGCCAGGGAAATCTTGCCTATTTGAGGGTTACTGTCATAGATTGTAATCACTTCAAAGAAATGGTGCGAAAGACATTATATTTCTTGCCTTTTAATGTTCACATTAAAATCATGGAAGAATGGTTGAGGCTGAGCTACCTGACACAATCGGTTCCCTATGTTAATAAATTTAAATTTGGCGACCAATTTTACATTGAAATTACGGTTAAATCGGTGGATTATGTTAAACTTCAAGGGCAAAATTGCTGTGTTCGTTGAGAGTTTTCGAAAATCTTGCCACTACAGTTATCTCAAAAGTTCCATTGAAACGTTTATTTGGCGAATTGATTTAAACTTTAATATGACTTTTAGTGGAATTCAAAAGGTTGGGGAGCACATTTGAATCAAATATAATAATTTTACTTTAGAGGGTTAGAGTGAATTAAACTTTATTTAGTTAACTTCCTTTACATTTGTTGCACGGGCATCTCCGTGCGGGTACTGCTAGTTATATATATAGATAATCTTTTGATTAGTTAAAAAAACTAAAAAATACGCTTTTAGATGCTCTTATAATAAATTCATCAACATGTAATGTAAGTAATAAAGTTTATATAATACTAGCAGTACCCGCACGGCGATGCCCGTGCATTTAAATGGGAAGGAAGTCCACTGAATAAATTTAAATTCACTCCAACCCTCTGAAGAAAAATTATTTATAATTGAAGCGGTATAGTAATTTGCCACTTTAGCGACATCGTATTTGTATGCTTGAATACAAAATAAATGAAATATTTCTGCATAAATAAAAAATACTTCATATGATACTATATTAATGTATTTTACTACTCATACTGTCTGAAAACACTTTTTCAGATATATTATTAGAAAAAAGTCAACGCAAAAACAAAAATGTCAAATTGATAGTAATTGGCCACCGTAGCATAGTTATTGGCTATGAAACCATACAGTTATTGGCCATGTAAACATTCAATGTTATACTGGATTATCTATATACATAAAAGACTACTTTTGTATGCGTATGTCCGGGTAGTCCAGTAGTCTTCCAAACTACTGGACCGATTTTAACCATTTTTTTCACCGTAGATAGCTACAGTAACAGGGAGCAGGATAAGCTATAATTTAATTCTAAAAAACTTAATTTAAAAAAGTTATTATGGAAAACAGTAAATTTTATGTCATTTCCCCATTAAATGATTAAAATTTCAGTCCATTGTTGAAAACGTTTGTTGCCTTGCAACAACAATAATTATAGTAATCACAATGAAAATTTTGAACCAAGGCTTCTCTGGAGTAAGTATGAAATTTATTGCTTTCTCAGGATTTTTATGTTCCTCTGTGCCAATAATCGCTAACGGTGTAAAAAAAGGGGAATTGATTTTGGCAACACATAGAAAATGGAAAGTGTTTATAGTCAAAAAAATTTCTTAATCACATCAGATGTTTTTACCAATTGAGTTTTCAGAAATGGAGTCACAAGGATAGAGACTAATAATGGGACTTATTTAACGTGCAATATTTGGAAATGGTTGACTCCAGTGCGATTGATACTTTAAACATATATTTATTTTAATATACCAAGCTTATAACAATTCCTATTTACCTAAACATTATTTGTAGCTTGCATTTGTATTTAGGGTGTATAATAGGGTGGGCAGAAAAAACACTTTTTTTTATTTCGAATTTGTAATAGCGCGGAAAAGTTGCGAATTATGAAGACAAAAAGAAGGGAAAAAAAATTATCGAAATCGGTTGATATCTTCCGATCGCGCATGAGGCCTAAAATTTAACAAAAAATGAAAAAACTTCATTTTCGCGATTTTTTTTTAAATTTTTGAATTGGATGTTTTCGAAATGTAATAGTGCGGAAAAGTAGCTAATTGTAAAGACAAAAAGAAGAAAAAAAAATTATCGAAATCCATTGATATCTTCCGATCGCGCATAAGGCCTAAAATTTGATAAAATATGAAAAAAACTTCATTTTTGCGATTTTTTAAAAAAAAAATTTTGAATAAAATGTTTTCATAATTTTTTCGCGCGGAAAAGCTTATAATTATGAAGACAAAAAGAGGGATAAAAAAGAGGAAAAAAAAATTATCGAAATCTATTAATATCTTCCGGTCGTGTCTAGGGCCTAAACTTTGACAAAATATGAAAAAACATCATTTTTGCGATTTTTTGTTTAATTTTTTGAATCAGATGTTTTCGTAATGCAATAGTTTGTAACGTTTACTAATATAGCCTTAAACCATTGGGTCATTCATTCCATGTCAAGTGATCCAACGTTTTTTACCTTACATTTTTGTATTTCTTTCAAATTTGGCTCATCAATTGTACCCCTTGAGGTAATCAAAAGTCTCAATTTTTAGATTTTTATCTCTATTATTTTTTCATTTATGAGACTTTGAACTTTGGAAAAACCCTCGTTTTTCCGTGGATAAGGGAACATAAAAGGGACCATAACTCGGCACCAAATATAGATAGAACAATTTGGTAAATGGCATTTTAAAGTACGTTAGTTGCCGCTTAATCTGATATGCAACATGACTAATTTGATAAAAATTTTCTTTTTGAAAAAATGAAATTTAAATTTCAAATTTAAATTTCTCGAAAAACATATAATGAATTTTTTTCAAAAAATTCTCAAAAATTCTTGCGTATTTTATCTATGTTTGTACAAATTTTTAGATTGGGATCTCAATGGGATCATATTTTTTTGAATTTTTGAATAAAACTGTATAGGAAAAAAATAATATTTTTTATATTCTATTTATTTAAATACTAAGTTATCTTGCTTGTGATGGTCTAAAAAGTAGTAAACAAGCATGAATATGTTTAAAGTGAGCTGGCATGAGCTTATAGATTTGTCGGGTTCACCCCCTCACCCCTTCCTCCCCCGCACAACCACTCTTTTTTAATGCAAAACTGTTCAAAATGTTAAAAAAAAACTCTTTGATACAAAATGAATAGTAAACTTATTTAAAGTTGGTAAATGGGTTTCCTTATAACTAGACGAAGTATCCCCTCCTCCACCTAAATATACCATCAACGCTGTACTATTATGACATCTAACCTGGGGATTGAATGGACTATTATTTTTACTCTAGGTAAGTGAGCTAGCATTAACTTGTAAATTGGTCAGCTCCCCCTCCCTTCCTTCCCGACCCAACCATTTTTCCCCCAAACTGTTTCAAATGCTAAAAAAAACCTTTTTGATACAAAATGAACAGTAAACTTATTTAAAGTTGGTAAATGGGTTTCCTTATAACAAGGCAAAGTAAAACCCTTCCCCCACCCAAATATACCATTAACGCTACACTAATATGACGTCTCACCTGGGGATTGATTTGAGGATTATTTTCCCCCTAGGTATATATTGTTTTTCAGACGAAGTGTTTCTTTTTTCAATCCGACCTTCACAAAGTGTACTTCCATTCAATATCTGAATTTAAACTTATGATTCATTTCATCCCCTCCCCCAGCACCAATCTTCAATTTTGGAGGAAGAAAAGAAACGGTTCGCCCCAAGATCATAGCAAACAGCAAAATAGCACTGTTTCCCCTTGTTCTCATAATGTTTTCCCATTATTTTCACACAAAACTGAAAAGAAATCAAAGTATCAGGTTATATGTCAGTCCCCATCACTGCCTTTCCTTTCTCTTATTGGACAAAGCTCATGAGCTAATAGGAAAGAGTAACAAACAGAACAAACTGAAACACTACCAGACATCAGTAGAGACTAAGGCTTTGAAATGGGGTTAGACGGGATGATAAAAAAATAAAAGTTTGGAGCGGGAAGGTAGGAAAAGGGGAGGAGCAATCTGTACAGAAGTTAAACAACATGAGAGGTTATGATCAAAAAAGCAGTGTTTGTTTAATATATGTATATAGATATATCTTGCTGCATTACTTTCCTTTACAACAAAATGAAAAAGAACACAAACAATTAAAAAAATTAAATAACAGCTGCACACTAGATAATGTGGGAAGATAGTTATGGGGACACAGACATATGATCTGATATTTTGATTTATTTTCAGTTTTGTGCGAAAAGAATAGAAAAAACGATGAGAACAAGGAGAAACAGTGCTATTTTGCTGTTTGCTATGATCTTGGGGCGACCCATTTATTTCCTCCCTTCAAAATTGAAGATTGGTGCTGGGGTAGGAGATGAAATGAATCATAAAGTTAAATTTCAGATATTGAATGGAAGTACACTTTGAAGTTCGGATCGAAAAGAAACACTTCGTCTGAAAAACAATATATATACCTAGAGTGAAAATAATCCTCAATTCAATCCCGAGGTTGGACGTCATATTAGTATAGTGTGAATGGTAGATTTGGGTGGGGAGGGGGATACTTCGTCTAGTTATAAGGGAACCCATTTACCAACTTTGAATAAGTTTACTATTCATTTTGTATCTAAGAGTTTTTTTTCAAACATTTTGAACAGTTTTGAAAAAAAAAAAGAGTGGTTGTGCGGGGGAGGAAGGGTGAGGGGGTGAACCTGACAAATCTATAAGCTCATGCCAGCTCACTTTAAACATATTCATGTTTATTTACTACTTTTTAGACCATCACAAGCCAGACAACTTAGTATTTAAATAAATAGAATCTAAAAAATATCATTTTTTTCCTATACAGTTTTATTCAAAAATTCAAAAAAATATGATCCCATTGAGATCCCAATCTAAAAATTTGTACAAACATAGATAAAATACACAAGAATTTTTGAGAATTTTTTGAAAAAAATTCATTATATGTTTTTCGAGAAATTTAAATTTGAAATTTAAATTTCATTTTTTGAAAAAGAAAATTTTTATCAAATTAGTCATGTTGCATATCAAATTAAGCGGCAACTAACGTACTTTAAAATGCCATTTACCAAATTGTTCTATCTATATTTGGTGCCGAGTTATGGTCCCTTTTATGTTCCCTTATCCATGGAAAAACGAGGGTTTTTCCAAAGTTCAAAGTCTCATAAATGAAAAAATAATAGAGATAAAAATCTAAAAATTGAGACTTTTGATAACCTCAAGAGGTACAATTGATGAGCCAAATTCGAAAGAAATACAAAAATGTAAGGTAAAAATTTTCTCAGATTTTGGATCACTTGACGTGGAATGACCCCATTATGCTTTGATTTTGTTTTGGTCAATTAATATCTTCCGGTTGCGCATTAACCCCAAAATTACCCAAAATAATAATTAGAAAAAGTTACATTTTTACGCGTGTTTGGTTTTTGATGAATAATTTTTTGTGAAACAACCGTAGTATTTTTTGGGGCAGACTGACAATAATATAGAAAAATAAACTACCACAGGTTCAGTCGATGTTATCCAGTTGCGAAAAGCCTTAGAAACTCTCATGCGCAGACGTCGGGCAGCAATCCAGGCAACGTCGCTCGCCTGGCTACGGCTCTCTTCCACTCCATCGCCGCCTTCCTAGGACCATGTCAGCTGTCTGCCAATATTGTTTTTTCAGTCTGCGCTTCTATGTAGTAATCGCAGTGTACTTATTATTTAGTTCAATCTAGCTGTTTTGATTTTGAAAATCTTGTAGTCTTCTGTAATGATGTAGTTTCCTGCTGTGTGTGGACTCTGTGATTTAACAAAAAGTTATGTAATAACAAGACAAATACTCTAATAACAAGACAAATATTTGGCTGCCCCACTTTTGGCACTCCAAAGAACTGCCATCAACCTAACTGCCTACTGGCGAAGACACCATTATTAATTTCTAGTGCCAAATTTAACCTTCCTTGAGTACGGCACCTAATGATGTCCTTGCCAGTGGACGGCTTGTTTGATGGCAGTTCTTTTGGAGTACCAAAAGTGGGGCAGCCAAATATTTGTCTTGTTATTAGAGTATTTGTCTTGTTATTTGGCCCGTCCATTGTATAACTTTTTCGTTAAATCACCGAGTTCACACAGAGCAGAAAACTACATCATTACAGAAGACTATAAGAATTTCAAAATGAAAACAGCTAGATTGAACTAAATAATAGTACATTGCGATTACTACATAGAAACGTAGACTGAAAAAACAATATAGGCAGACAGCTGACGTAGTCCTAGGAAGGCGGCGATGGAGTGGAAGAGAGCCGTTGCCAGGCGAGCGACGTTGCCTGGATTGCTGCCCGACGTCTACGCATGAGAGTTTCTAAGGCTTTTCGCAACTGAATAATATCGATTGAACCTGTGGTAGTTTGTTTTTCTACATTATTGTCAGTCTGTCTCAAAAAATAATACGGTTGTTTCACAAAAAATTATTCATCAAAAACCAAAAACGTGTAAAAATGTAACTTTTTTTTAATTATTATTTTGGGTAATTTTGGGGTTAATGCGCGACCGGAAGATATTAACTGACCAAAACAAAATCAAAACACAATGTTTTAAGGCTATATTAGCAAACGTTACAAGTATTGCATTACGAAAACATCTAATTCAAAAAATTAAACACAAAATCGCAAAAATGATGTTTTTTCATATTTTGTCAAAGTTTAGGCCCTAGGCACGACAGGAAGATATTAATCGATTTCGATATTTTTTTTCCTCCTTTTTATCCCTCTTTTTGTCTTCATAATTATAAACTTTTCCGCGCGAAAAAATTATGGAAACATTTCATTCGAAATTTTTTCAAAAAAAATCGCAAAAATGAAGTTTTTTTCATATTTTGTCAAATTTTAGGCCTTATGCGCGATCGGAAGATATCAATGGATTTCAATAATTTTTTTCTTTCTTTTTGTCCTTACAATTAGCTACTGTTCCACACTATTACGTTTCGAAAACATCAAATTCAAAAATTTTAAAAAAAATCGCGAAAATGAAGTTTTTTCATTTTTTGTCAAACTTTAGGGCTTATGCGCGATCGGAAGATATCAACCGATTTTGATAATTTTTTTTTCCTTCTTTTTGTCTTCATAATTCGCAACTTTTCCCCGCTATTACAAATTCGAAATAAAAAAAAGTGATTTTTCGGCCCACCCTAGTGTATAATGCTGTTTTTTTAAGTTATTCAGACAGAAAAATAGCCATTGTTTACAGAAGTAGCCATTTATGTATATAGATGTGCACTTTAATGTTGAAAAAATTACGAATGAGTTTCACTGAAACACATATTACGTGGCAGGAACCCGGGCAGAGCCGGGTACCCGGCTAGTTCATATATATAGGAAAATATTATACCTTTACATGAATATAGTAAAGCATTATATGAAGATATTATACGGTTAACTGAATATATTTTCCATTCATTAAATATATTATAACACTATAGCATTCAATATCTTTCTCCATCTTTCCCTTTTCAATTTTTTGACTTCTCCTTATTTGTTCTAGTCTTCTTTAAAGCATTTTCTTTCTGTACGGCTGCTTGTCCATTCCGTTTTCTTTTATTTTCTTTATTTTTCACTCTTTTTGCTGCTTTTCTTGTTCATTGTTTTTAATAGTTGCTCTATAACTCTCAGAAACTAAAATGAATGGTTTTTTTTTGTCTATCCTATTAAGAAATTTTCTCCCACTTTTTGGCGCATTTTGTTGGTAATCATCGATAAATTTGCTACAATGAGTTGTTTTGTTTGAAGTAGATGACTAACACCAATTTATAGGAGTTTTCAGAGGAGTTATCACAATTGTTGCTGCTGTCACATTATCTTCATTAGTCAGATTTGCATTTGTTCTTATAATTGCAGTCAGTATTTCAGTATTGGTAGAGTTTTTAGAAAAATCATTCTGGAAAAAAAAGCGCCAAATTTTGTATAACGGTCATGTATTATTTAAAACTCCCTTCTGATATTTCGGTGCTTTTATCTTGTCCATTTCGCCTCCAAAAATATTTTGGAAGTCTTTTAGAGACACGAGTTTATTTAATACATTAAACTCTTCATTTGATTTTTCTGTTGCTAAACATTTAGAGCTATCAGTAGCGTTCTCATCATAGGGGGCTAATTACTATAATTTTCTGAAAATATTGTGAGCGTTATTGGCCACAACAAAACTTTAATTTTTAAGAATATATTCTTATATTACACCTCAAATTCACTTATTAGGCATCACAGCTATACATCTCACAGTATTTTAAAAGCTGTAAATGCATTGAGTTCTTTTAAAATGTCGCATAAAAAATTCTAGTCTTACCGTTTTCTCCACAACCTTTTAAACTACACTAAAAGTCCTTTTAAAGTTCAAAACAATTCGCCAAATAAATCAAAAAGACAGGAGATATACTCAAATTTAGTAAATTTTCAAGGCTTAACTCTATACGTAAATTTAAACCACTTAAGAAAGAGCAGCTTGTATGGAAAATGGATCTAGTGTTTCAGTCTTGCGTACAGAATTAAGCCTTGAAAATCGGCTAAATTTGATTAATTAATATCTCCTGTCCTAATTAACGGACGGAAACGTGCTAAAACTTTTCTTTTTCAGAAAAAAAAACCCTTTCCAGCGATATATAATGTTTTGGGGTGGGGGAAGGTTTTCCCCCCTCAATTATGGCGGATACACCAAAAATGAGACTAATTAATGAATTTAAAAATAACTAATTCGAAATTAAAAATTTGCGCTTCGAGGTGCACGAGGGCGGGGTACGTTCGAATTTTTGAGCCAAGTTTCAGGTCTGTAGGTGCTGTGGGGGCTTCTGGCCAGCGGTTACAAACGTACAAACAAACGACAAACGAACACCGTAATCTTTATATATATAGATTACCATCACATGAAAGTATTAGTGTTACTTATGATTTGGAGAAAGTAGTGTTTCACTGGCTGGGAGGTTTGGTCAATTTCCTGATTGTCGCCAAACTTTACGACGCCAAATGCGAAGAGGAACTGAATAGCCATCCCTAAATTTTTAACAATGATAGTTCCATTGTGACATTTTCGGGAACCCCGAATTTTGAGGAAGTCAACTTAATAAATTTAAATTCACTTTAACCTCCTCTGAAGAAAAAATATTATATCCTTTAGTTCAAATGCGCTTCACAACCTTTTAAATTCCACTTAAAGTCATGTTAAAGTTTAAATCAATTCGCCAAATAAATATAAGAGACAGAAAGTTAAGTAAGTAACAGGAGATATTAATTAATCAAATTGAATAAATTTTCAAGGCTTAAATCTATACGCAAATTTAAACCACAAAGTAACTTCAGGGACAAAAGAGCAGCTGATCAGGAAAATGGCTCTAGTGTTTCAGTTCTGCGTAGAGTTAGGCCTTGAAAATTGACTAAATTTGATTAATTAATATCTCCTGTCCTAATTAACGGACAGAAACGTGCTAAAACTTTTCTTTTTCAGAAAAAAAACCCTTTCCAACGATATATAATGTTTTGGGGTGGGGTAAGATTTTCACCCCTCAATTATGGCGGATACACCAAAAATGAGACAAATTAATTAATTTAAAAATAACGAATTCGAAATTAAAAATTTGGCTTTCGAGGTGCATTACACGGGGATACGTTCGAATTTTTGGGCCAAGTTTCAGGTCTGTGGGTGCTGCGGGGGCTTCTGGCCAGCGGTTACAAACGTACAAACGAACAAACACCGTCATCTTTATATATATAGATAGTTTAGCCTTTAGTATCAATAATAATAAAAATAGATAACTTTTATATTTGCAGAGAACGTGAATTTTATCTTTTATTCAGAATAACATACAAACAACTGAAACTCTTGTAATACTCGTACATCAACATGTAATATAGTTTAGCCATTAGTATTAATACAAGTATTAAATATATTACTTTTATATTTGTAAAACATGTGAATTTGCTCTTTTATTCAAAGTTACATTCAAACAAATAAGTGAATCTAATAAAAGCGCATTAAAAACGATTTAAATTTGACAGACGAGCAACTTAAAATTTGGTTTGATTTAAACGAATTTAGTGCTTTTTTTTTTTTTGAAGAAAAAGCTACTGAATGATAATGAAATCCTTTTTAAGTCGGTGGTAAGTTGAAATTTTGTTTTGCTCTCGCACAATTTTAGCTACTTCTTTTTGTTTTTGAAATGCAGCAAGTATATATATTATGAATGCTTTTTAGAGGTAAAAACTGTCCAGAGACATTCTCATTTATAAAGCTAGGGTTATCTATTGACTAATGCAGAAGAAAAAAAAAATGAGGAAAAAACAGTCATGCAGACAAAAAAAGAAGAAAAATAAGCAATATATGGCAAAAAAAACGCCAAGATAACGAGTATAAGCAGGTAGAAAATGTTAAAAACAAAGAAAGAGTCAAAGCATTAGGAACAGATGATGAGTATAAAGAAGTATAAAATGTTAATAACAAAGAAAGAGTCAAAGCATTAAGAACAGATGATGAGTATAAAGAAGTAGAAAATGTTAAAAACAAAGAAAGAGTCAAAACATTAAGAACAGATGATGAGTATAAAGAAGTAGAAATTGCGAAGACAAACAAAAGAATGAGAAAACTGAGAGAAAATGACGAACATAAAGCTAGAGAAAATATGAAAAACAGAAAAAGAATGAAATCAGTAAGATTAGACGATGAGTATAAAGAGAAAGAAAATGTTAAAACCAAAGAAAGAGTGAAAAAATTAAGAGAGGGTGATGATTATTCACACGAAGAGAATATTAAAAACAAAGAACACATACAAAAATTGAGATCAGAAGAAGTATATCATTCGAGAGAGCTCTTAAATAACAGACAACAAAAAATAAATAAAAGACATGATGATCAACTCCGACTAAGAGAGAATATAGTCCGACAACACCAGCGAAGCAATAAACTAAAAGATAAGTACTTTTTACAATTTATAAAAGATCGAGCTTGTTTGCCTCAGTATATATGTTGTTCGTGTGAGGGTTTATTTTTTAATCACTCTATAGTTAACTTCAAAGCAGATAAAATTAGAAGGTCAGTTTCTGAAGATATTTTCCAAGCAATTCACAATTATGATTCGAATGTTATTTGTAAAACTTGTAACTATCACGTCAGTAAAGGTAAAATACCTAAACTATCTACCAGCAATGGATTGAAATTTGAAGATGTTCCAAAGTGTTTACAAATTATGTCTCCGCTTGAAGAGAGAATGGTTGCACCTTACATAAATTTCATGCAAATTAAACCTTTGAAATCATTTGCAGTTAATCCCCAACTTGGCCTAAAAGGTAGTGTAGTAAATATACCGATTGAAATTAATGATGTACTAAAGGTATTGACAAGAAATTTTGATCAGATGGCGACATTACAGCTTAAGTTGAAAAGACATATTGATCACAAGAGCAATTATATGTTTGAAACCATTCGCCCTGCTGTAGTCTGCGAAGCTCTGAAACATTTAATCGAAACGCCACTTTATAAGAAATACGACATCCAGATTGATCATGAATATTTACGTAAGTTTCAGAGAAAGTACAGTGAAAAAGTTGACTTTGTAGTCGACTGTTCCGATATTAATGATAATATAGTTATGTCAAAATAATTTAAATGTTTTTCATGATATGAATTTTGAGTCGAATTTTGACTTAGGAATAGAATCAGATGAAGAAGTTATGCTAATTGACAGAAATGAGGAAATAGTTGACAATGTAAGAGTTATAGCTCCAGGGCAAGAAAAATCTCCAGTTGCTTGGCATGCAGTGGAAGATATAGACGAACTATGTTTTCCTAAGATATTCGGAGGACACAAAATGAATACTCCTGCTTTCCTTTCCTACAGTGATAGGGCAAAGTCAGAAATCAGGCGATGGGATCGAAGATCATGTATCCCTACTAGGGTTATTTTTATGGCTAAAAAGAAACTAGAAAAATCATGCATCGCTAGTTTAAATATTTGTTTGAGGAAAACGAAGCAAACTTCGGGTGTTCAAGTCAAAAATGTATTAGATGTCTCCTTCATAGATAAAATGATGAAGCTAGATCAAGGCCATAAGTTTTTAAAACAAATTAGATCTTCCCCTGCTTACTGGGAATCAAAGAAACGTGAATTAATGGCTATGATTAGGCAATTAGGGAAGCCTACAATATTTCTCACGCTCTCAGCAGGTGAAAAAATTTGGCCAGAATTACTGCAATGTTTAAGTAAATTAAATCTCCCCAAAAACAACAGTGTTGTAAAAAAATCCCCCGCCAAGAAAACCTTAAATACTCAGCCTTAAAAAGTTATGATATCGAGTTTTCCTGCCAAGTTTGTGCCAAACTACAACTAACCTGTATGTATAGTTCTTTTAAATTGTTTTCAGTTTTGCCAGGCGGGAAGCTTTGTCTTGTGGGGTGGTTGCTTAATGAGTAAAAACTTCCCGCCTGGGCAGGACTGAAAACAATTTAAAAGAACTATACATACAGGTTAGTTGTAGTTTGGCACAAACTTGGCAGGAAAACTCGATATCATAACTTTTTAAGGCTGAGTATTTAAGGTTTTCTTGGCGGGGGATTTTTTTACAACACTGTTGTTTTTGGGGAGATATCACATGTTTTTGCATTAATATTATTTCTTTGCCTGTTTTTTTTCTCTTCAAAATTTACTTTGCATGTTTTTTTTTTCCCTTCAACGGTCCGTTCTTTGCGGTCCGACATCTGTGGTTTTCTTGGCGGCATGCATTTGGTGCAAAAGTTCAAGGATCTTCTTCAGTCTAGGATAAATTTGAAATCAATCACAATGTACCACCCGAACCGACGCAAAACAAAGCTAGTTACTAACAATACTACGATTAAATTAAAAGCTAAAAAAAAAAAAAACCCAACCCTTACTGCCGATCTCATATTAAAATGAACTAAATTGAAGATCCCTTTTAAAAGCCTTATGCAATAAAATCAATTACAAGTATTTTATTTGTTAACAAATAGAAACTGGCAACAGATGAAATTATAAATCATTGAGTTTTCTTTCCTCGTCGCCCAACAATGACAACATAAATGCTCAGATGTTGAACAGAGCTAGTAGATAGAAATCGGACCAATTTTAAGCATTAATAACTCCGGCGTGCGATGACCCCGGGGGGTAAATTTTGGGAAAACGTCCTCAATGTCTCATCGAGAATATTCATACCAAAAATCAACACTAAAGATCCCCGGGGAGAAAAGATACGGAAAATAAAAACGGGGGGGGGGGTCGAAAAACCCCCTATGCCGAGCTTTGGGACAAAATAAATGTGGGTGCAAAAGCAGAGCTCAATCCGAGTTACCGTTTAGTCTGGACCCCTGTCAAACAATTTTTAAAAAGTGCGAAAAATAGCGATTTTTTAACCTTTATCACCCCTCCCCCTGAGGGTCCTGGATGTTTTGCTTTAGTATGTGCCGTCAGGGGCCGCTGGAGATTGAGTATACCAAAAATAAACTCTAGGGATCTTTATGGGGCTGAGCTACAGAGGGGGGAAAACCCCGGTTTGGTTACTCGCGTAATCAGTCCTTAGTCGCTCTTTTACATTTTTCTTGGCGACGGTAATTTCTTGGCGGCTTGTATTTAGTTTTCTTGGCGGGGCGGGACGCTACCGCGTCCCGTGATTATGTAGGAAAAGTGGATGCAAGTCTTTCTAAACTCTTACGGGATGCAGAATCTGATGTTAGTAGCGGTATTATTAGCGTGAAAGATAAATTTCGAAAAATCAGTAATGTATTTTTGAATAGCAATTTAATGTCAGCACAAGAAGCAGCATATCACGTTTTATCTTTGTCATTGTCAAAAAGTAGTAGACAGTCTATTTATATAAACACAAGCCCAATAAATGAGCGAGCATTGATGTTGAAGTCTTCAGCTGAATTGAAAAAGTTAAATTATGAGTCTACTGAAATATTCATGGATAGCGTCATAACAAAGTACGCCAACAGACCACCAACACTTGAAAATATATGTCTGGCGGACTTTGCTTCCAGTTATTCAAAGAGAAAAATTCTAAAAAATGAAAATGATGATGAGTTAATCGAATACCGACCGAAAGAAAAAACTGCTATCATTAGATACAGACGCTATAAGTTAAGTCAAGACCCTTTCAATTATTATCGGAAACAAATTTTGTTATTTTCGCCTTGGAGAAATGAAGTTAGTGAAGTAGAAAATGTAGATACGGAAAATATATACGCTAATAATGTCGAAATTATTGAGAGAAATAGACAAAAATACTCTGTTATAGGTGATGACATATTAGATCAAGCTTTGGAAAATGCTCAAAATGAAATTCAAAGTGTAGAAGATGAAAATATTAGCAGTTTCTTGAATGATGAATTACCTTGGCATCAACGAATCGATATTTTACAACAAGATGGCAAAGAAATTTGTAAAGATAAATTTTACAATCGTTTTGTCTGCCCGAAACGAGTACCACATGCAGAATTGATAACTTTGATGTCGAAATTAAATGAATTACAACTGGAATTTGTTATGCATGTACTAAATTGCCTCAAAACCCAAAAATTACCGTTGAAAATATTCTTGAGCGGTTCCGCTGGAGTTGGAAAATCCACAGTAATCAAATGTATATACCAAATGATTACTAGTTACCATGATAATTTACCCGGCACTGAAAAAGATAAATTGGTTGTTTTACTTTCTGCACCTTCAGGTAAAGCTGCTTTTTTGATTAATGGAGTGACATTACACACAGCTTTTGCTCTACCTCTAGTACAATTCAGAGGCCAAATGCCTGAACTGGCCACTGACTTAGCAAATAATATTAGAGAAAAATTATTCCATTTAAAATTACTAATTATTGATGAAATTTCAATGGTAGGCAGTACTATTTTAAATCGCGTAGATACGAGATTGAGACAAATACGAGGAATAAATAAACCGTTTGGAGACCTATCTGTTATTGTAGTAGGGGATTTAAACCAATTACCACCTGTGATGGATTCCCCCATTTATAAGATATCAAAACACAATGAAATGTTTAGGTTTTTTGATATAAATCCTTTATGGTCAGATTTTGAATTTTTTGAATTAACACAAATAATGAGACAAAAAGATGAAAAAGTATTTATTGAAGCCTTAAATAACTTAGCTGTTGGCCAACTCACTACAAATGATTTAAAAATATTTAAATCAAGAGAGGTTCAGGAATTGAATGTGTCTAAAAGTGCAATACGTCTGTATGGGGAAAATGTCAATGTAAATAATTATAACCAGATGAAAATAGAAATGCAAGTCGGCTCAGAATACATTTCTGAAGCTAAAGATACCATTTTAGGCCAAGTGTCAGACACGACGAGAAATAAAGTCATTGAATCATTAAAAACAAAAAGGATAACGGAGACAAATGGAATACCCTTCAG
>JAXGGA010000401.1:0-237192 GCA_038373865.1 Uloborus plumipes
AGAATCGGTAATATGTGTATTATAACCAAAGTTTCGGGGGGGGGGGGTCTACTTAAACTCCTCGGTGCACCTTGAGGAGTTTTTTTTATGTACACAGTGATCTCTGTTCAGTTTTCATCTTCAGAGCTACGTACATACCTGTAATTGATAATGATCCAAATGGAGAAAAAATTGGTCGGGAACGAGCCAAAAAAAAAAAAAATAAATAAATAAATAAGAAAAATAAGGAAAAAAAAATATGTGTGGCACCAGGGGACTGCTGCGGTAAAGCTATTGCATAACATTTTTTCTCAACTTATGCAATTACAATTATTTATTTATTTTAGTTATGCAGTATTTTTTTTCTTTAATATTAATTCAAGTTTTCTCTTTGATATTAGTTGAACCATATGTAGAGTAAAATGAGACATTAAAACATTATATTTGATGCTTATTGACAAATTTGAGATTTGAACATTTTCATACCCTGCGTATTGGCATTTTAGACAGAGATTCAAGAGAAACACCATTGCAATCGCTTCGAATTGCAATCGCTACTGGAAATGAATTACATTATCATCAACTTAACTTGGCACTGACGTCACTACGAGCGGAGCCAATAAGAGCTCACAAGCAGTCGGCGATCTCCTCTTATTCGCCAACTAGGCTGTGACGTTTTATCTAGCTCGTTTTTCATAGGCAAACGTCACGCTGACGTCACGATGTTTTTATCAAGAAACGTTCTAATGTAATTCATTTCCAGTAGCGATTGCAGTTTGCGATCGCCTGTTTCGCCTGCCTATATATCATGAAAAAGTTTTTCAGTTTTGAAAAAGTGAAAGCAAAAGACAAAAATATTATTATTTAACGTGAGAAAAGCCTCGAAGAATCACGTGAGAAACAAAAATAATATGAAATTTAAAATTCGCTATCCGCCAAATGTTGAGATGAAGACCGAATAAGGATTTAAATGGAAGAAAGCCTTCGAAAATAAGGGATTTAGATTTCAATTTCAGGTTTTAATTTCGCAGAAATTAAGGGGTTTAAATTAATTTCTCCCGAACTAATTTATATTTTGAAAAATCCTTTCTCAAAGGATACTATCGTAATCATGTGGACATTCCTACCAAATTTTAAGTCTGAGGCTTTAGCGGTATTGGCTGTGCGTTGAATATTATCTCAGGACATTGATTTTTTATACATAGATAAAATTTTCAAAAAGACCATAGAAATGAATTTCATTGTGTAATCCAGAGAAGCCTTACATTCAAAATTGTCATTATTACGATTGCTGTGATCACCTCAGAGTGGTCGGTGTTAGGTTTTTTCGTTACGAAATATCTTGATTCAGTCCGCTCAAAGCGTTACCATCGAAACTCCAAGCCTTCTGTCTGATTTCTGACGTCACTCACTTGAGGCCAGCGGATTATATTGGCGCTTATTATTGGCCCGTTTTTACTAAACTTTTCTCAGAGGGAAAATTGTTGATTTTGAAAACAAGAAAATCAAACTTTTGGATCAAAAAAACTTTTCTGAAATGAATATGCAAAGCACAATTCTAAAAAATATTTATTTACATGTCAATGTATTTTTTCATAAATTACAAGGGATATCAAGGGAACGAAAAAAATATGAGCTTTATTTTTCTCATCATAGTTTCTTCTATATTTAGAAATCGAGCACTTGTTTGGCATTCTTTTCCAGTCGGTCTGAAAAAATTCAGGAATGAAAAAAATGTTATGATCAAGTAATGATATAAATGTTCATTAGTACAAAACACGAATCATGCTTGTTAAAATTACCTATACTAATAGGTTTTAAACTGCTACTACTAATAGGTCTAAAAAAAAGTTTTATTTCATTTTTCCTATTCTAATTAAATCTGTCAAAAGCTCAAAACTTATGACATTACTGTCAGTATATTACAGAATTTTAAAATGTCTGCCCTAAGCTTAAAAATTTATATGATTTTATTATTTGTATTTATAATTGAAAGTTCAGTATTATTCATAAGAAAATACTTTAATGTTTTTGACACATATTAATACATAATGGATATTCATGATCATGATGCTGAGAGAAGTAGAAATTGTAGGCAGCTTACTAGAATTATTTTTTAGCTTTTTTTTTTCTAATAAGTAAGGTTTTATTTATGCTTGATTTATCTTTACAAAAGCGCAATTTGTAGTAAATGTTTAATATCAGTTTGTTTGCTTCTTCATTATTTCTTTAGTTGAGATCAAATGTAGGTTGTCGGCCCTTATGTAATGCTCTAAATTAAAAGGTACAATGAAGAGTTTCGACAATGTTGGTTATTGGCGCAGCTAAAAATTTGACTCAATTTCTTGACTCGCAAACCTTTTTTTTACAAACCAATCCTCCAAAAACCATTTAGAACTATAAAATGTCAAGGAGCAGTTAAAATTTCGCCAAACCAAAACTCGTCTAAATGTAATCATAAAATTGCGCCAAAAATCAACACTTAAACGTTTTCCAAAATGTTTAGCGCAACATTTATGTTAGCTTCATTTATTTCGTTGACCGATTTCTTCAAATTTGAGATAATTGTCTTAATATTTGAAATTTCGCCAAAAATTTTAGTTGTATTGACTAGCGTAAAATTAGCGAATTTGAAATCACATCCAAAAAAATTATTGACAAAAAAACTTTAATTTTATTAACTCAAGTTTTAAGATTTGGAAGATTGGAGATACAATACATACGGTACATATTTTACTTTCAGCAAGCTTTTTAAAAACGTGCCAAAACCAAGTATTAGTAAAATTCTTATCATTAAATCTGTCAATTGACAATGTAAATACCACAGCATAGTTATTATACAGCACACGAAGGACTTGGGTGTTTTGCCAGGAATGGATTGCTTTACTGAAAATGGCTGCTCATAGATATTTCGTCGGCAGGTTGTATTTGAGTTTCGAATAGATACAAAGTTTTTGTCAATGCATTACTCTAAACGCCTTAAATATTTTATAATCCTTTAACAGGTAATACATCAACTTCATTTCATTACGAAATCGTTGTATATGAAGTTTACAAATACCTTTGTGCTAAAGATGTACAGAAAATAACAACGTTACAAAGCACAAATGAGCAGGGATACTGCAGACACGTGTTTCGGCGTTACAAGGAACGCCTTTATCAATGCAAAAAAGTTGTGAGCTTATGGATGCACAGACATCCATAAGCTCACAACTTTTTTGCATTGATAAAGGCGTTCCTTGTAACGCCGAAACACGTGTCTGCAGTATCCCTGCTCATTTGTGCTTTGTAACGTTGTTATTTTCTGTACGTTGTATATGGTTGAGGAAAATGGTTAGTTTAGCTAGATTCTTGACTTAACTTTCGAACCTGGCGGTTACATTTTGAAAAGGTACAGCTTTTACAATCCGGAAAAGAAATTTCAATTAGGCAAGCATTTTTCATGAATAAATATTTAAATTTCGCACAGAAAGTCTGAAATAGATCAAGTAAACTTAAAGCTCAGTCAACTAATCCGGAAACTATCAGAAATTTCAGTTAGACTTAAAAATAAGTTAATTTCAATATTATAAAGGGATATGATGCATGAAAGAAAGCACAACTTACCTTTTACAATCCAAATGAAGGTTTTGGTGATAAAATCCAACTGGAATGAAATTCTTCTAGCTAGTTTGAATGGGTTTTGCGTATAATAACAAGCTGGAAAATGAAAGAAACTGGCCCCAATATGATGACGTAGTCCCTAGCAACCGTTTCAGACAGAAGGCTTGGAGTTTCGATGGTAACGCTCAAAGCCTGCGATAAAAGCTATGCTGTAGCTTAAAAATGAATGAACAACAAGTTTTCTTTTCCTTTGATAAATTTTCCTTATCATGGCAAGAATATATTAACACCCTGAAAAATGTTTGAGTGAGTGCTTATATAAAGTGAAAAACTCTTAATGAGAGCAGATGGTAATTAGTTCATAATAAATGCAATGGTATTATTACGCAGGTTATTCCGAAATCTATATTCATATGCATATACATACAATATTCTAACACTAAAATGGATGTTAATTATACTAACATAGTCTTTAGAGTTATAAAAGGTATGAAGAGCTTAGCATCATCTGCATGTAACACTTGTTAGTCGTTTGCTGTACTAATAGCTTTACACCTGAATCTACTAGGTAGTCGTATAATTTCATCGTTACTGTTAATCAGATTAAGCTATATTCCTTCCTAATTGGATTAATAATTTATGGTGTAAAACGTCTAGTACTTCAATCCCTAATGATTGTATGTATTTAAGCTTAAGTCTTATGCCTTGCCATTACCGTAAGCGTGCGCGTAACTTTTAAGTAGGAAGTACCACTTTTCCGAGGGCGAGGGGCACCTATGGTTTATATTACACTTAGAAAATAGAGATTTCAGTTGCTGTACTACGGAAAGCTTTGGAGAATTAAGCATAAAGAAGCATGTCCAAGGCATTTGAGTTACTGAGGTATTAAACCTAAAACGCAAAACTTTTACTAGTTTCGTACCAACGTTCGTTTTTGTGAAATAGGTTGCTCCGGGTATTTAAATACCCGTGCGGGTATTTAAATACCCTTGTATGCCAGTTTTTATTCAATACTAATTGTACTAATCATTATTTCTACAATTTTCTACCAAAATCACTACCGGGGGTGGAAACACTACAATATTTGGGGCGATCTTACAGGTTTGGGAGACCGTTGCAATGTCCTTTGCGGGCACCTATGTCTATTACAGAAGAATGTAAAACTATTTTGAGAGGTATTTTAAGATCTCTTCGGAACCTCTGTGGTTGTGGGAGCCACTCACAAATGCGACAGTTGTAATACGGTACAGCACAAATATTTACTTTTAAAGATATTTAATCAATGGTAAAGGTTTTTGCAATCATTTACATATTATGCATTCGCTATTTCGACATAATAAAGGGTGGATAATAGAGTCAAGATTTTCGGTGGAGGGTGGGGGGATTATTTTGAGAGGTATTTTAAGATCTCTTTGGAACCTCTGTGGTAGTGGGAGCCACTCACAAATGCGACAGTTGTAATGCGGTACAACGCAAATATTTACTTTTAAAGATATTTAATCAATTGTAAAGGTTTTTTCAATCATTTACATATTATGCATTCGCTATTTCGACATAATAAAGGGTGGATAATAGTGTCAAGATTTTCGGTGGAGGGTGGGGGGATTATTTTGAGAGGTATTTTAAGATCTCTTTGGAACCTCTGTGGTAGTGGGAGCCACTCACAAATGCGACAGTTGTAATGCGGTACAACGCAAATATTTACTTTTAAAGATATTTAATCAATTGTAAAGGTTTTTTCAATCATCTACATATTACGCATTCGGGATTTCGACATGATAAAGGGTGGATAATAGTGTTAATGTTTTCTGTGGATGGGGGGGGGGGGGCGGTCATCCCCGCTAAGAACATCCAGTTGTATATCTCTCTGACCACCACCAGAACTTGCAATTTCTGTACCATAAACAATGCATCCCCGTAACGTTCTTCCTAAAATGTTTCATTTTGAAAAATAAGTCATTTTGTTTTTAAAGCTAGAAAAGAAAACGTTCTTCTTCTTTTAAACTTTGGTAAGATATCTGTTGGTTTCTGTAAGCAGCAAAATTGTCTTATTTTCTCTCTTGGCCTATTTTTATATCATACTTTTAAGGAATTGCAATTGAATTATAACTAGAATTGAGTATTCTTTTTGCGATATCAATTTATTACCAAATGACCTATTAATTTTATGCCACGGGAAAAGCCGTGCGGGTACCGCTAGTAATAAATAAATACAACAAAGTAAGGAAAAATAAATAAAATAAAGCAAAAGTACCCAAGTAAAAGCACCATTACTTAAATATATACACTTCGACCAGTTTAACAAACTAAAGTACAATTGCAGAAACATACTGTCCGTCCTTAAAAACCGTACCTATCACTCGCAAAGCAAAAAGGTTTGATGGGTTGTGAGTTTTAACTTTCCGAAGTTTTCAGTTTAAAACTTTTGTTTGCTATATCTTTTTGACATATTCAACTAAGCTATGTATTTGAAATTAGCATTATTCTACGGTTGTTTGATACAGCTCAAAATGCTTTTTATTATTCTTCCCCTTATTGTTATCTTACCTATCACCACTATTTTTGTAAAATGAGAGAACACCGGATGCATGCATAAGAACGCGGAAGGTTTTACCCAAGAAGATCTGAAAGTAAGTAGTTTAATTAGGAGACAGGCAACCTTGTTTATTTTAAAACCAATCAGCTTCACACACATAGAGGACTGCGTACCAGGAACCTTGCCTCCAGACAAACACAAGAAATGTTTTGCAATTGACAGACAGGACAAGACAGATACATAGTGTTAGACAGAGCTTACAGCACTGAAAGAAAATTCACAACCAAGCAGGGGGGATAATCGAACCCGCCACCTCGGTATAACGAGAATGGCCAGCAAGCACGCTGCACCACAGAGGCCTTAAGAGTGAATTGAAAAATTCAAATAATTACACCTCAGTGCAATAAATATAAATGTATTGCATTTTTAAAATTTATACCCAGTTAATTTGGTTATTTTTTAACTGATAGTGCCAAGCCTTAAAATTTTAATGTCACTAATTCTGTAGGTGTAACTGTAACCTTGGTATCTTACAATGTCATCGCTAACGGCCATATTTACCATCACGGACTATCTGCGGGAGAATCCGCGGATAGAAGAATCGCGAGATACAAGATAATCCGCCATTCTTATTCACCAACCGCGAATAAATGAATCGCAGGATTATTTGGCCACAGATGTAACGTCTTCTCCTATTGGTTGCTTCGGATCACATGACAATGTTTATAATCCGCCGATTGCACTGCGCGGAAAGGCATCCATTTCAAAATCATTGATGATGGGAGTGATTGCCCTATCTCTTATGGTTTGGCTCTGCACGTTGGAACCCAAAGCATTTATGATTTCTCGAACAGTTCCTTTGTTGAAGCGGTACCTGTTCGGAGATTGAAAAAATCAATTTGTATTCAAAAAATGAAATAGAATGTGTTCATTTTAAATATAAAACAAAGTGTTTTAATCTAAATTATATTGTTTTGATCTGCATGAAAAAAATCTATTAAAATCAATTTCAAAAGGACTATTTTTCTACTTTAAATTAAAAAATTTAAAATTGTTAATTTACGTAATAGTAGTAATACTGTCATAGCTATTATATATACAGTGTGCTTTTTTTGAGTTAATGATATTGCAACTTCCTTTTTATTATTCAGTAACACTTTTCATCAGAAGGTAACAATAACAACAAGTTTATAAAATGTTATGTTGCATAGCTACATCAATTTTCTGATGCAGTAACACTTTTCATCAGAAGGTAACAATAACAACAAGTTTATAAAATGTTATGTTGCATAGCCACATCAATAATACAATATGCAGTGCTTAACTGTTAATATATAGCAGTGCTTAACTGTTAATATACAGCAGTGCTTAACTGTTAATATATAGCAGTGCTTAACTGTTAATATATAGCAGTGCTTAACTGTTAATATATAGCAGTGCTTAACTGTTAATATATAGCAGTGCTTAACTGTTAATAAATTAGTGCCAATAGACAGTAATGCGATCTTTGTGCACTTTAATGCACTTATTTAATTCATAAACATAATTTTAAATAATAAATTTCAGTTAAGTGTTGAGTTCTAAATAAAATTATGAATAACCGAATTCTATACCTTTGCCGAAAATCCACTTCATCCAAAGTTTCCAAATGATTTTCTCTTTGGTCTGGGATGAATCTTGCCCTCCATTCAACAATTTCAAGATCTTGGAGGTCCTGCAAATCTTCTAGATCATCAGCAGAAAGATAGGGTTAGTTAGGGTAAGTGAGCCCCTTTTTAGAATAGTTCGTTTTTAAAGCCTTATATAGCAGCTTTAAATCAAAACAGTCTAAACTTGTTGACTTATTTTATCTTGGACATTATTAATAAACACAAGTTCAGCATTATTTCATAAAAAAAAGCTTCGAATATTTTCACCTATCGTATTCTTTAAAAAATGACGTGGGGACCCACTTACCCCCTAGGAAGGGGTAAGTGGGCCACCTCCCATTTTTTTATGTTTAAAGTGAGCATAATTATAGCTGTTCGCCATTATCCGCCATGATGTATACAAGAGAAATAAGAACTAAGTTCTTAAACAGCACGTTAAACAGGTGGTCAAGAGTATAATCGCAGAATTAATCCTGCAAAATCGGTGGATAGGTTTCGAGGCTACAATCGGGTGATTATATTCCTGAATTATCTTCCGATTGTATTTGTGAATACCGCTGTCGGTCGAATCGGGAGATAATCTTCAACCGTGGCAACATCGGTGATTATCCGCTATTGGGAATACGGCCGTAGGTTGTGATCAGGGGTCTCAGTGGCCGAGCGGTCTAAGGCTTGTTGCCGATAACTTTGATTCGGCGGGTTCGACTCCAACCCTAGCTCCGGATGTAATTTCCTTCCTTTGTGATGTAATTCTTTCATTCATTGTCTTTACAAGATATATGTAATAAAAATCATATGTAACGGAGGCAAAACACTAGATTGTAGTCCTCATCAAAAAACCTGGGCATATAGCCCAAAAACGAACGAACGAACGAAACGATGTTGTGATCATCGATGGTTGTGATGGCAGTGCTTATAGGACTAGAGACGCCAGGGGTCCTGGCGGCGTTGTCTGTTTGCGCGTCACTTTAGCAAGCCCAGGACGGCGGGTTCGATTCCCTCCCTCGCTCTGGTTGTAACTTTCTTCTCCGTGAGCGTAAACTCTGTCCTGTACTATGTTTTTGTCTTGTACTATTTTTCATATTGGACGTGAGTTTATAAACGGGTCCTGTGTGACCAAGTACACGAGCTCGAAGTATGTGTTGTAAATAAATAAATAAACAAATAAATAGACGTCATGGTAGCAAAACAATGTAGTTTGTAGTTGAGAAATTTATAAATTCAAGTGAGACAGATATCCTACAACCTACAGCAGTAGTTTTCTGTTGAGTGAGAATCAGCGAATAACCACCTCTTACAAAGTAGCTTTTCTGCTAGCTAAATCGTTTTGCAAACTTCCATGTGCACGCTGTTCTATCAATTTTATGAGCGATTGTGATTGAAAATTCTTCAGTGAGTTTTTTTATCAAACCTACTGAAAAGACACTCAAAGGTCGTATGAGCTTGTGAGTAAAAGTTTGACTTGTAACGTTTTACTTTAACAATTCATTTTAAATTAGCAATATACATATTTATCTATCGGAAGTTTATATTATCATGATTTATTACTTCATATTTGACTGACAAATCTATCAAATTACAATTAGTTAAACTTAACCACTTTACCCGAACGGCTTACCCGCTTTAGGCCCCCTGGTAGGGAAAAGTGGGGTTCTAAAGCTTGTTTGCTGACAATTTTTGATAATAAATGAATACTGAATTTGAATTAATATCAGAAACCTTTTTATTTTGAAGTTCACGATACCTTCTAGGAATTAAATATGATATGGTGATAAAAAGCCAAAAGCTATAATATTCGATCGTTTTTCGGTAGCCTACCCCCTAGGGTGGTTCACAAACCTATGGTGAAAAAAAAATTGTCCTAGAGGTCACGGCGGTGGCTCATTTTTTTACCTATATCCACCCTAGTATACTGCCAAAATTTCAACCTCCTACTTAAATAAAAAGACGGTGCTCAAAGCTCAAGTAGTTCTCCAGTTTTTGTCAATTTCAAGCGTTTTTCGGTTGAGCGGCAGAAAAAAAATCCCGGTGTTTTGCTATCATTCTTGCTGATTCTTATGTTCAATGATCCCCTTAATCCTAATATGGCCACCCTTTTCCCCCATTGCCTCCCACTTTTCGAAAATAGCATCCCCCTCCCCTCCTATTTTCATCAAATTTCGACAATTTCATAGATATTATTTGGAGGGGAAGGAAGCATTATATTTACCATTAACATTCTTATATAGGGCTAGAGAGGTGAAAAGTTCAAAATCATTAACAACTTTTTACAAGTTAGGGGGCTTATGGGGGTATTTTCCCCTCCCCTCCTTAAAATAGTTAACATATCATCAACAACTCATTTTTTCCAGTTTCAAAATTTTACACTTACTTTTTGGTGCAACAGAATAATATTGGACTGACATCTATGACTCCCACGTCCAAAAAATTTTTCAAGTTGTAAAATTTTGTTTAAAACCTTGGAAACATCGCATGTTACATATGAGTCGCACCAGGTCGCACCCAGATTTTCTTCAGTAAAGAACCTTTCAGTATTATTTATATTCATTCCAGTTATGTTCGAGCGATTACCATGAAATGTGAAACGAAGATCATATTTGGATTCAGTGGGGCATTTTACATAAGAAACAGCAAGAATAGTGTCAGATACATTTGAACATTTTTTGCTGAGCAGTGTTGTTATACTGAAATTTGCTAGAACTTTTTAATTAAAGTCAACATATTTAAACTTCTTGCTATGCAATTCCACTTTCTATGTATATTTATATATAGATTTTTTTTTTTTTGAGAGAGAGAGAGACTTTTAGTATTGAATATTTTATTGTCTCAGCAAGGATAAGTACTCAATTTTCTTCAATAGCAGGTAAAAGAAACTGCTTATTGTCCTCATTATTGAAAAAAATTCTGTTAAATTCTTGAATTATTTGAACATTTTCCTCAGCAACGTTATTCACCATTATTTATTTATTTTAATTTTTTCTTTTAATTCTGTTATTGATCTTATATTTGTATTCGTTGGGGCGTAGGATAAAGACTGTTAGAAAATAATCCCTAATATTCACGTTTGAAAAAAATATCCAATTTTTCTGTACTACACTTGTTATATTTCACATCTTTACTCTCGTAATAACTTGCTTTTCTTTCAACTAGAATTTGATACGAAAAACTAAGTCAAACTATTTAATTCACAAGAAAGGTGTCACAAGTAATTTAACAAAACTGTTCTAGTTGCTATTTCAATTTCCAGGTCGTTCATATCTTATAAGGCTTTTTCCAAGTTCAAATATTCCCAGAAGTTTTAACTGCAAATGGAGCATCTATTAATGTTCAATCCATTTGTTTTACTGTGCAAAAACGCACTGAAACTGTAAAAAGTGTTGCACCTAGGTTTTTTCGCTCATGATTAAATGAAAAATCTCTTTCTTATATAGGAACACAAATATTTGGAGGCATATAAGAGACTGAATTTTCTCAGAAAGGCTCCCTAATTGACTAATAATACCTCAATTATCTCTTTATAATCAGCAAGAGTAATCATAGATTTATCTATAGATTTATAAAAAGCTTACAGTTGAAGTTTCAAACTTGTTAAAGTATTTTTTAAGTTCTATGTGCAACATTCTTTTTTTTTTTGTTTATTTGTTTAATTCTTTTCTAAACATTTTTTTCGCTTTGAAGTTGTTAAAAAGACAAGAACTTGTGAGGTATATGATGGCCAAAGTAAGCATGAAGGTAATATCTTTGCCTAAATTTCAGATTAGTTCTATGCGAGACCAGCTACAATAGTTTATTTTGTGCAATTAGTTTTTATAATTTAATTCATTCTTCTTGTGATACTATTAGCACTAGTTTAAAACTTTAAATCTTGCAATTTTTTTCTCTGCATCCTACTACTTTAAAAACATAAAAAAACATTTTGCACAGATCTTCTACAACTCTATTTTAGCAAGAGTAAGTTTTGAAAATCATAGTACAACATGTAGACAAGTACTGCAATCTACATTGTATGTTGCGATCTACTAAATAATAGATTGTATCAAAGGTGTTGCTATATAGATTCAAACGATTAAGAAATTTTCCAATTGTTTGAACTAATATTTATGCATTGAAAAATGAGAATAATTGAAAAAAAAAAAATCTTCCAAGAAAATGGTCTCTTTAGTCTGAAAAGCTCAAAAATTATGAAAATTACAAAAAAGCGTAAAAATGAAGGGTGTTTGAGCACCATCTTCCATTAAGAGTAGAGAGCTGAAATTTTAGGGGAGTAATCTTGTACATAAATGTAAAAAAAGTAGGGTGCGCCTTGGTCCGTAGTAAGAAAAAAATTTTTTTGAACCACCCTACTACCCCCTTTAGGGCACCCTTTCCTACGTTATGTTTACTGGTTGTTTTTATAGTCTAAACTAGCAGAGTATACGCAAAATTCAAAATTTCTTTTCAACTTGTGAAATTTTCATTATTAATTATACTGTTTATTTTAGTCCACTATGCAAAAGTTAAGTAAATCATAGTCTGTTACGTTAAAATAAAAGTATCCTGGGCACAAATTTTGCGTCATCTCTATAAAAACCTGACTCGATAAACTTGAAGTAAATGAATTGCATTCGCAGTTTTTAAGAGACCAAGCAAAATTTGAGACCTCGATGCGCCTATTTGAAAGTATTATACTATAGTTATGAGTAAAATTTGTGATGTGTAAGATTGTTAAATTAATATTTAAAAAAAATAACACATTTATAAAACAATTAAGTTGCGTTATTTCCGTTGCCGTTGTGAGATATTTTGATCAAACGCAATTAGCGAAACTTATTCAACGTTTTCCTACACTCCTCTATCGACCAAATTAGTGTAGTGTACTTCAAAGTCATTCTGCCCTTCTGAGAAAAAGGGGCGGGCCTCCAAGTAAATTTTTTTTGGTCATGATCATCTTTATAAATATTTTCTTCATAAATATTTGCTTCACACACCATTAAGAATTTTTTTTCTCAAAGAAATTGATACATCAGCCAATTTATCAGCCATTTTAATTTATCAAAATTAAATGTGTTTATAATTGCATTATAATCCTAGTAAATGATCCTTCAATGAGAAATGAACGTTTCAGGGAACTTTCCAGATACGCCCTTTTTGCTTACGCAGGCAATATTGTTCTAGCTTTCGACTCAAGTTTTTGTGCAATTTTACTTTACATTCACATTATTTCGGGATTAAAAAAGATAGGAATGCAGGTTATAACCTTCTCTCTGGCCCGAAATTATATCCTGCCGTACCTTCGTTTTCGCATTTGAAGGAAAAAAATAATTATCAGATACCTACATGAAAATTGTCAAGGATTTCATTAGACTCATCGTTAGAAGTTCATTAAAGATGCGAAAACAATTTATCTTCCCAGGCTCAGGTAATCAAAGAAAATTAATGACGATTTTGGGATAGCAAAGGAAGTTGTTGACATGTCCAAGAGTTCAGACAGCAGAGCAACATTAAAGTGGATGTACTGCTAGTTATTTTTTATTTTTAGTCTTTTGTTTTATTTTTTAAAATTTTCTTCCTATTTTTCCTTGGTTTGTACTTACGGGGCGTTTAACATGTGCATCAAAAAAATTGCGAAGTTATTGTTATTATGAGGCGTTGCAGATATAATGTGCGAAGTCAACTTTGGGTCAATTTTTCTTCTTGCCCATTCAATAGAGCTTACAGGTGCTTCTTTTTTCCTCTATGTTTTACTTTCCGCCCAAAACACGTAGAAAACGGTACAGTCTTGGGGGAAAAAAAGGAAACACTCGTTCGTATAAAAAGACAATTAGTACTACAGACGCGTGATAGGATTTTTCTTTCTAGAAACAATATGCACTACATAATTTTGTTATCTATTGTTACTAAGGGGTCATCCTCATATTACAAAGTAAACCAACTTTAAAAATTTATACCAGGACGCCTCTTTTTATCACATTTCTGAGCAGCACCATCAATTATCTTCGTGTACTTAATTTAATTTAATTTGCTTCTACCGTTGCTTCACAGCAAATGAGGAAAAACCATCTTATAATGACAAAAATATTTTGATACTTGTTTATATAATGCCTAAATCACGCAAAAATCGTTTTTCCTATCAAAGTTTGAAATAACCCAACAACAAAAACTTCATTTACTACATCAAAAATTCAAAAAAGTATTAATGTCATTAATATTTGAAAAAAATATCATCTGAAACCTATTTTATTGGGAAAATATACTAGAACCGTTTTAATTTGGGCATCCAAAATTTTCAATCAAAATATTCAGTAGTTTTACAATATGCTACAAAATCGAACTTGCTTCCATTTGAGGGACGGTATAGTTTTGCGAACTAAAACAAGGGAACACGATTTCTATGAAAAGAAAGAGAAAAAAAAATGAATAGAAAAACGTAATCATTTATAATATACAATCGCACTTCGTGACTTCTTCGCCCCATAATTTGCGACTAATTGTAAGAAAAGTAAATACATTTTTAATCACTTTGTTTTAAAAATAATGGAAAAATAAATTGTGCCAGATTTTGCAAAGACTGTAATGTACTTGTAATCATATGTTAGTAATGAATTAGATATTTGAAATCGTAATACCAAAAAGTGATTTTTTCAAAAGTTTTTTCTAGTTTGTACATTAAACCAGAGTTTTCCAAAGTGTGGTCCGCAGACCCCCTTTTTTTAAATTAGTTTTCTTGAAAATTCATTGGAATATTGTATTAATAGGTTGAAATTTCAATTTAGACATCCAAGTGATACAAATAAAATTATAGGGACAACTGGACTGATATGCTCTTAAAAACAAATTGAGCATGTTTTTCATTCCGTTTTGTTCCCAGGCTATTGAAACGTAAGCTGTAGCTTAATAAATTTAGATAATGGTAAGACAAGCCAACTTTAAAATTAATGAAGCTTTTTCCACTAAGCTTTAATTATTTAAATATGTATTTAGTGCTCTTAGCAAACATTAAAATGTTTAAAAAATAAATAAATAAATGAAAACCAGCAAAAAAAAAAAAAGAGCCAAAATAAATATGCATAAGCAACTATGCTCAAAGAAACTCGGATAAAATCATTCCCCCTTTCCAAAGTTTGACGTCCAAAGAAGCAATAACTGAATAAAGATATGCACCTGAAGCTCGATATTAAAAACAACCGAATGCAGCTGGATAAATATCTTATAAATCTTTTTGTGTTGAACGCCACTTTTGTTTTTCTCCTGCGTTACTCCTACACCTTGTTTGCGTAAAAACTTCATTCAATTGTTGAAGTTAGCGTTTTTCCCAGAAGGACGCATTCGTTGACATTTTGACGATTTTACGCTGTTTTCCAACTTGTCACGCAATGAAGAAAAACCTTACCTGTTGGATCATAAAACAGCTAAAAATAGGCAAGATTCATTTTTGTATTCATTTTTCCGAAAAATTATTGCAATAAAACTAGGTTAAACAATGCTATAACAGCTTCAGCTTCTAAAAATAGAAACTAATCTACATGTTGAGCTGCTGCGGTTGCATTAAACTGTTTTTTTTTTCTCCATTAAATCGTCTTATGGGTGAAATCGGAGCTCGAGTACATGCATATAGGTTGCTTTTAAAAAAGAAAGAAAAAGTTTAGAGCGTATGATACGTTATAAATCACTGCTTGAAATAAAGTACATCGAACTACTTCGTTTCAAATACTTAGCCATAGTTATAGGTGCCTAGAAAGCAAAAATACACCTCTCTTAATTGCTACGAATCACCCTTCGAGAACGTCGCGCCCCCCCCCCCCCCTCTCTCTCTCAAAAAAAAAAAAGAAGACTCAAGAACCTTTACCCCGCACCCCCCACCCCCTAAAGATGTCAGTAACACAGTCTGTTCATTGATGCTCTTCGTGGAAATCCATTCAATACGGAAAATCACTGATTAATATTTTTAGAAAAAAACGTATACGGTGTTTGATGGTCTGCTTTTAACATATTAAAAAAAGAAAAAAAAGTGAATGAATTTTTAAAAAAGCGCGAGATTTTTCGACGTAATTGTCAAGGGTTCAGGTTGCGTGTATGAAATGATTGCTTAACAAATCACTTGTCAAATATAGATGTTTAATGGTACCGGATACATTTTAAATGTACATAAATACCACATAAATCAAGCTAAAAAATCAGGCCCGTCATTTCGGGGGGTCAGGGGGAGGGTCAATTACCCCCCACTGACTTTGAGAAAGCAATGTAGTTACATAAATGTTGGCGTGGTTTTTAATGTTTTCCAATGAAATTGCACTGTGTTTAGGCCCTTTGCCCCTCCCCCTGGAAAAACTTGAAATGACGTCCATGCTAAAAAGGAGACCGTACAGCTTACACTATTCGGGTCACCGATTTAAGCACAGTTTGTTCCATTGAAATCGACTTGCTAGTACATACCTGAAATCCTAAGGTGCACAACTCAGATATAAGGGGAAGTTGCTTTCGAAAATGTTAACCTCACCACTTGTCCGAGCTCCAAAAATAAGATCTTATGAAAGTCATGTCAAAATAGGTAACTTGTGTGTGTGTAAGTTCTTAAGCATGGTATTTTTATAAAAATATTAACTGATCAATACAGTTAATTGCAAACAATAAAATTACAAAATTGCCGTTATTGCGAGCCAAATTGCCAGCTTGGACATAGGATGTTGTTAAGTTTCGAAAGCAATTTCTTCCTTTTTTTTTGAGGCGTTCACCTAATTACTTTAGATATGTACTACGCTAATAAGTATCTTTCAATATACATAGTTGTGGGTAAATCAGCAACTGGAAGGGTGTGAGATCTCCTTGTAGCAGTATTTGCTCAGTGTATCTGCACTGTGATATTTTTACGTATATATTGGCATTATTCTCCAGTATTTATAAACTTTAGCCAATAATTTTTAACATTTAAATGGTAGAAACCATTATATAGCATAGTACAAAGTATCAATTTTTAAAACAAAAAAAATTTAACATCAAAAATTATTAGCTTGTGTTGCAGGTGTGAATAAACGGTCACACCAGCTACGATTACACGTCAAGTTGTGTCACCTATGTACAGGGTGCGGCTGAGAAACTTGCTGATTTGAAAAGTCAATAAAAGAAAATGCACTTCATGTATCTGTTTATTTCTTTTTATAAGATATTAGTCTCATTCTGAATTTTTACTTTGATTAGATTTAAAAATTACATCGGCCAAATGGCGACCCCCCTTAATGATGCACTGATCTACCCTAGATTTAAAGTTTTGTTCCACTTTTTCGAGCATATCGACAGGGATGTTGGAGATAGTAAGCCGGATGCTACTCTTCAGGTGTTGCAGGGTCCGGAGCTTGTCGTAGTAAACGATTGCTTTGAGATACCCCCCCCCCATCATAAAATATAGTCGCTGGGTGTCTAATCGGGGGAGCCCGCCGCCCACGGTACGTCACCTCTTAAGATGACGTCATCACTCTCAACTGCGTGATGGTACATACGTTTTGGGTCCAGGCTTTTGAAACATAAATCGCGAGTTAAAGGTAAAAGGGTAAGGGGGGCTAAAAGATATTTCCGCTGTAAAGTTTTAAGGATTTGTCATTTTGTAGTAAGATAAAAGTAAAAAGGATTTAAAATTTTCTTAGCATGTTATTTCATAACAGTTTTTAAGAAGAGTAAACACCATTTATTGTTCAAAAACATTAACATATTTTTACAACGGTTTTGAATGCTTAAGTACTTTTTTTTAACATTTTTATTGCTTGAAAATCATTTAGTACACTTGGATGCATCTAAATTTCTATGAAAATGTATTCGAATTTTTGTGTTTTCCATTATTTTATTTTTTATTAATAAGTGCCAAGTATTCTTTGTTTGTGATATGGCAGAACTTTTATGCTCAAGTGGGCCTTGTAGAATGGTTTTGCTAAGAGCTTCAAAATTACGCCAGGACAACGTTTCTTTACTTTTGCTGTTGCATTAGAATTATATACATGGACATTCCAGAGCTGGAGGCTTAAAAAACGCGCAATATAGAAAATAGATGAGCCATAAGCAACAGATCACTGCTAAAATTCCCAAAATATTAGCAAATAATTCCGAATCGTGGATTTCATTTGACTGACATATAAATCAATTACTTTACTTCATAATTACTACTTTCATCCGTGTACTTTAAAAAGCGTAAATGCTGCTTTGTAAGTTTTTTTTTTTTTTTTGCCAACAAGGAAAAAAAAATCACCTGAAAGTAATAACAATTAGCAAACTATTCAAATCATATTGTCCTACAGCAGAGTTCTCGCTTTTGTTTTAAAACACCCTTATCGCTGCCATTTGAAAAATGAAAATAAGGCCTCTTACGGAAATAACTGAATTAGACAAATTCTACATAAAAAGATAAAGATGTACCAGAAGATTTTTTTTTTCAAAACTATAAGCAAAAAATTAAACAAAATGACTGATAAGGATCTACTTATATTAAAAACTGAATATCTTTCTATCTATCTTTCTATGTCCTGCTTCTTTCTCCTGAACGCCAACGAACTGAAAGTTGAGCCAGGTACCGATAGATTCGACATTTTTTAGCCTTCATTAGTTTTAATTGAGATAAGGTTTGATAAAGGGATTCTGAAGAAATTGAGAAAAATCTTTAAATTTTTGCTCTAATTTAAAGCGGTTTGTCCTGAATGATTAAATATGAAATCCATTGTTATAAAACGTGGTTGCTACAAAACAGTAATAATAATAATAATGAGAATTTTGAAGAAAGACTTAACTAAATCAAACATGAAACTCATTAGCGGCCACGTGCGTGGTATGCCTTAAAATCTTATAGATATTAGAATGATTTAAAAGTTGGGGGGGGGGGGGCGTTATGCCTCAATATGCCGCAGGAAGCTAACCTAGCCACCCTGGCAGCTAGTAAGGAAATAACTGGTAAGCTGAACAGTAAAAATGAAATTTAAACTTAGCAATTATTACAGTGCACAACTAATGTTCTTGAAGGAAGGAATCCTGGTAATTTTGTTAAAAACTGATCGGGGATGAAGAAATTAAATAATTGGAAGTAAAATGTCGACTAACGTGTAGAAAAATAGATTTTAGCACAAGAAATGCTTTCATCTAATACGTTTAATTATGACATTAGTAAATACCGGGATAAAGAAATTAAATGGAAATAAAGTGTCATCTAGCATGATATTTTTTAGCTCAAGGAATACTTTCATTTAATACCTTTAATAATAGCATTAGTAAATACCAGTTTGTCTAGGTCTTATCGCATTGCGCATAGCTAATCTTATCCCGGAGCTATGCGGATTTTTAAATTGGATTTTCAACTAATTGTACATTTGAAACCAAAGTCAGGGATAAAAGACATGTTTCTCTGAGGTCTCTTCAAAACTGATCACCCTATTTTATCTGCATTTCGCAAATGTGTTTCCTTTAATCTCTATTACATTTCGTTCCTTTTTCCTATGTTTTCACCCACCAGATTTTGCTTAATGCGTTTTTGGCTTTTTCTTTTCATTTTCTGCGTCTAAGTGTGGAAATTCGCAAGCGATCGTTTTGCGTCCTTAATAAGATTTACAAAACTCTTTCAGAACACTCAGCAAATGTATTTAAACAGTAGAAACAAAATTGATAGTAATTCTTTCTTTCTTTTAGTCTAAAATTGAAATATTTCACGGGTTGGGAAGTGTGGAGACAAGGCAGGGGTGCCCACAGGCGGAAATTATGGCTGAAGTTGCACTATCAAAATTTGGAGGGGGGGGGGATTTTTAAAACTTATTTATTTGTTTATTTAAATCCTTTATTACTATTTTTTTAATTTAAATTATTTGCAGTTTCTTTAGTACAAATTATTCAGCAATTTATTTTTTTTAACAAAAAATAATTTAATTTATTTCTTTATTATTATTTTATTTATTTATTTATTTGTTTGTGTGCTTGGAATGTCTGGAAGAGAAAAATAGCGATTCTATTTAGCGCATAATTTGAACTTTTAAGAAATTAATAATATATAAAAAAATAATAGTTATAATAAAAAAAAATAAATAAATAATATTTAAAAAAATAAAATAAAAAATAGGGGTAAATATAAAAATTAAAAGCATAAGAAGGTTGTGAAAACTTTGGGGGAGGGGAATGGGCACCCCTGAGATATGGTACGAAAATGTAGTACTTAAAATTATGTTCTTCACAAGAAGCAAGCCAATGAACTTCTAATGTTTTCTAACTGAAATAAAATGTGCAGTTATTTAAAATTTTAAGTGTTTATTAAAACTAGAAACATTTTTGTAGTTTTATGATTCATTTAAAAAGCATTTTGAGGTGAAACTTGCATCCGCAGTAGTGGGCCGAATTTAAATATTTGATTCATTTTGCTTCCAAACTAAAAATAGTCCTTTTTTAAAATAAGCTATGCCAAAAAACATTTTTTTCCGGTAATGAAATTGGTTTTTGCTTTGTAATATCCCACAGGAAATTTTGTAAATATTTTATAAAGAATAGGGGGAAGAAATATGAATATATGCGGTCTGATATTTTATCGTGCGACCTTTCTGGAGTTTGCACATGCGTAGGGTCTCTTCTGAGTTACTCATAATAGAAGGAAATGCAAAGTATCATTCAATGAGCAAGTAAAAGCGAACAAAAGCTGAAGGCATCGAGAAGTACGCCTCCTTAACTTTTTACCTCTTTTTGAAATGGAACCTTTCGTGGTTGCCAGGTGCGGAGTTTGGAAACGAACAGTACTTTTAGAAAACCTTTTTTTCCCTCATCACTAAACACATGCCTTGCTGTAAAGCAGTTAAGATTTTATTGCCTTTTTAAAAATACAAAAATGTCAAGCAAGTTTAAAACTTTAATCTTTAGTCGCTTTGTAAGTACATTCTAGAAATATTAAATTTTCCTGTGTTATATATAGCTCCTGTTTTCTACTTACAGACAACCTCATGCGTCGGTTTTGCTGAGCAGCATTTTCTTCTTTTGAACTGCACTGCTTTAATATTTTAATCTATGCCTGCTGTTTGAAAATGACGCATAAAATATTACCTTTAAATCTAAGTTATAGCATTTAAAAATGTATGATAATTTCCATATTCAAATCTAATACATTAAAACTTAAACTAATAAATTAAACGACGTGAATTATTATTAAAAGTAGCTCTTGTAGTAATACACCTTTTAAACTATTACTCTGGTATAATATGCAGTTTCAGCTAAAGAAACTATAACCAGTAAGTACGTTAAGGAATTTTAATAATATGCTGTAGAAGCTTTGAAGAATTTAACAGGTTTAGTATTCTTATCACAAAATGAGAGTATGTTTAACACAAATTTATATCTCATTACAAAATTTTAAGAGAATTTCATTCCTAACAGGTATACATAAACTGGAATTCAAAGAAGAAAAATGTATATATTGTTAGATATTAAAACTAGATAGTAACCAAGGAGCTGTAACTGCTACCCTTAGACTAAAACATGCTAACCAAAATCTTTAAACAACTTCCTTGTATTATTTTTTAAAGCTTTATGTAGTAAAAGACCTTCAAACATCTTGACACGTTAAAATCTTTAAGATTCGTGACAATATTATCAACTACTCGCGGCGCTTTTACTTTCTTTTTCTTTTTCTCTTTCTTTTTTTTTTGTTTTGTTCATTTTTTATTTATTTTTCGGAACGAGTAAAGGGAAGAAATGTATCCATTTTCTTCATTTACATAATACTCAAAATGTAATTAATTAAAACTGAGGCTATGTATCGTTATTGAAAAAAAAATCGAAAATTAGATTGCGCTCAGTAGGGTGGAGTGAAAAAAACGAATTTTTGATTTTCGTAAACGGGTACCTTTCATTTACTGTGAATGAGGATAAGTAACAATTCTGTAAAATATTTCACTTTTGCGACGTCATCTTTAGTCTGCGCAGTTGGCCTAAAGTTTTGAAATTTTTGATTTTGTTTAGATTTTTCAAATTTTTAAAAAAAATATTGCAAACGATAAAACTAGTGACGAGTTGTTATTAAATGGAAGAAAAAGGTTTGAAATATACAAAGAATTTTTTAATACCATTTTAGACTATTATTTCAGTTCGTGCATTGCGCTCAAAGTTCACCAAATTTCCCAAAATTTCTGATATTTTCGACATTTTTTAACTCAGTATTTCCTCTCAATATTCACTTGAAGTGTCTTCAAACCTATTTTTATTGATTTTGTTATTACTTTGAACCCATAAACTCTTCGCTAGCTCGTGTGGAACTACCCAGGACTCACCACGAGGAGATGACCGCACTTCTAGTCCTACACGTGAACCCTTCCTTCCAACCAATGCGAGCACGCATTTATATTTCTTAGATACTCTTTCACAGTTGAATTGTTCCTTTGTGTTGTAAATTCATCAAATATTTGTGTCAGATATCCTGGTTTTTACTAAACTTTTTCTTTTCCTGTGATTATTTTCCAATTTTGAAGAGCTTGTGACCTATTTGACAGCTCTTTCAACTGATTGAGTCTTGAATGGCAATTTAAAGAGAGAGCATTCAGAAATCATATTTAAATTCTCAGCTTCCATAATCTTTGTAAATATTGTATTAAATTACCTGCAAAAGGTGGCTTTGTAATTTCCACATCATGACAAGAAATCATATCGATGTATACTGACTTTTAATTTATGTATGTAATGTATAAAAATAGATTTTTATCTATTTTAGGGATCTGAAGCGTTCTCACTTGTTTGCTTGTTTGTTTTCTAGTCTTTTAAAACAAGTTTCTTTATATGCTTTCTCTTATGAACTAACTAGATTATTTCCCGGCGTTGCCCGGGTGCTTATTAATACAACATAGCTCTAAAAATATTTGAATGAATTCTATCCACATGGAAATATAAAAACTTATTTCATGCTAAAATGAAATATTGTTGAACCTTAAATTGATTAATCATTGTTAATCGTAATCTTTGTTGGAAAATACTCCTATTTAAATGTGTTACATTTTATCAATTTGTATGCTTAAAGTCTTATCTTTATTACTCTATCTATTCAAAATTGAAAGAAAACGGCCATTTTGAGACAAAAATTTGAATTATGAACTTTTTGGATTTTTTTTTAAATTTCAAAACCCCCGCCTATGTGAATTCTAATGCATCAAGGAACCTCTGTGCCCAGTTTGTTGAACATCCGACGAAAACTGTGGATTTGTATAAGGAACAAACATACATACATCCATTTATATATATATATATATATATATATATATATATATATATATATATATATATATATATATATATATATATATATATATATATATATATATATATATATTATATATATATATATATATATATATATATATATATATATATATATATATATATATATATATATATATAGATATATATAGATATATAGATAGATAGATAGATAGATAGATAGATAGATATATAGATAGATATCGATAACAGCATATTTCTTGGGTGCAAAGTATACATTGTTTTGAATAGATGTGAATACAATTTTCTGCTTTTTCCCGGAGAGATAATCTTTATAATCTCACACAAATTCATAGCTAAATTAGTACCGTCTGCACTTCATCCTAAAAGAGCAAGGACACTTTTACCGCGAAAGTTATGAACTCTTTAAAAAATTATAATCTAAAGATTATGTCAGATGTTAACTGTAGTCAACATCTGGCTTGGGAAAGTTTTCTTGGACTTCAGTTTCATATTTTTTTGGATATTTTTCCAGTCAAAATTACCTTGCTTATCTCATGAAGTTACTGTTGTTCAGTACTTGAATCATTTTTATTGTAAAAATCAATCTGATCAATGACAAATTCTATAGGTTCATATTGAACTGATTTGAAAGTATAACATGTTGTTTAGCTTCGTCCAACAGGCCCAAAAATCACTTTGGTCCACTGGTAGGTCCATCTAGCTTTTGCAGAAAATGCAGCAAATTAAGGTCATTCGAATGTAATTGGCAAATGTCCTATTACAGAGGTCTACCAAGTTTTTCTTCCAGTTTCCGTATTACACCTTTGTATTTTCCTGTCTTTGTAGTGCATCCATCAAAACCAATGCAAACAATATCCTACTCAAAGAAACAATTTATTGTTCCAGACTTGGCTAAGAAATGTAAATGTGTGCTCTCATTGGTTGGAAGCAAGGGGAGCTCGGGTGGCACCCAAAGTGCTGCCACTTCCTCGTGGTGAGTCTTGGGTAATTTCAATGAGCAAGCAAAGAGTTGAGTAGTTCAAAAAAACAACAAAATGATTAAGAAAATGTTTCGAAGGCACTTTAGGTAATTATTGAGAGGAAATATTGAATTATAAAATTTCTGCTCAATATTGAAAATATCGGAAATTTCTGAAAATTTGATGAACTTTGGGCTTAATGCGCAGACTGAAATCATAATCTAAAATGGTTTTCAAAAATTTCTTGTATATTTCAAACCTTTTTCTTTCATTTAATAACCACCCGTCACTAGTTTTTTCATTTGCAATATTTAAAAAAAAAATTTGAAAAATCTAAAAAAAATCAAAATTTTCAAAACTTTAGGCCAAATGCGCAGACTAAAGATTACGTCGCAAAAGTGAAATATTTTACAGAATTGTTACTTATCCTCATTCACAGTAAATGAAAGGTACCCGTTTACGAAAATCAAAAATTCATTTTTTTCGCTCCACCCTAGCGCTCAGTATCCTTCCTATTTTTACTAGTGGCACTGCCAAGATTTATAAACTGTTTCCAAAGAGAAATAGCAAAAATATTTCTTTTTTATTATAACTGAAGTGAAACTTATGACATTAATTCTCTAATACTATAGCGAAAAAAAAAGCGGGGGGGAGGGGACTCATGGGATTGACTGGCCGTAGATATATGTACCGAGGGTTATTGAAAACCATTAGCTTGTATGTTTAAAGTACAATGAAGTAACAAATAGAATTAGTTTTCAGTTAACGCGGTTGAATTCAATAAAATTTATTGAATTTATTATATCCTGCACAATCATACAACATACCTAAACATAACAAACATGCATTATAAAATAACAGACTATTGATATGAATTATTAAAAATGAATAAAGGATATATTTTAAGAAATCATAGACTTAAAAATTAAAATATCCACATAAGAAAAATAATTTAGGTCAGTTTTATAAGAGGGAATTTCTGAAAGAGCACCTTACAATCACCCTCTTTACAAAAAAGAAAAAAATAACTTCTAACAAATAGTTTTCGGTCATTTTGAAAGTAACGGCTCAATTTTTTAATGTGTCACGGTTTCTATAGTTAAAATAAGGGTCAAACAAGCTATAAATCATGTTTTTTTTCGGCTCATTTTTTCTGTAGAATTATAGTCATATTAATGTTACGGAGCCTTAATAGCTACTAAAAGTTGCTCCAGTATTACCTTTGTATACACATAAAAATATTGTTTATATTTATGGGTTTTTGGAAATTAAAAGGCAATCTGTAGGCAGAAAAATTTATTTTCGTATATGGTTGCATCTATTGCAATTTTTTATTAGCAAGTAAATAAAACGTTGATGCACAATTTATAAAAAAACACGCACAATAAGTAAATAAATAAAAATGAATAAAAATAAAATGAAAACCTGAAATGTTCATTATTTTTTAAATCTTTACCAATCGAACTTTTTCGCGCTAAAGCAAACGGAAAATAAAAAATTTGACCTCTGAACCATAACCGATTGAATATAAAATTCATCATGTTTCTATTTTCTAAATTTTTAACAGAAAAATATACATAAACAAGTTTATACATTTTTTTCATCTATTTATTTTTTACATAGACGATGATTTTTTTTTTTTTTTTCAAAAGTACGTTTGTCCACTTACGTTCCATTTAAAGATAGATCAGTTTTAAAAATACCATTGCCCCTGCTTTTTACTAAAATCACAAGTGCTATTTACATTTTTTAAATGTGAAACTTACGATTGTACTATTCTCAAACAAATAAATAAAGCATGTTTTATTATTGAACAAACTAATTTTATTTGAAATAGTAATGAAGTTTTAAGAAGATAACAAATTGCGAGTCTGGCTTTGGTGTACTTTCCCTATTTTTATGATTTACTTGTGCAGTCGATATTCAATGTTGAATTGAAAACATTTCAAACTTTAGCGAACAAACGTAATAAAGCGTAAAAAATCAGTTTCCAGCTGTTGCAAGACTAGTATCTTTCATTTACTTATTAGATTGGATGAATAGAGCCATGTGACCTAAAGTTTGTGTAAAATCGCTTCTGGTTGGTGAAAAACATGCTCGAAAGATTAATGCACCACTTATTCCCATGTAAGGAGGTCATTATTTATGTCGATTAACTTGATTTTTTTTATGTAGTTTGGGTAGCTTATGTGTTAAGAACAATTCAAAATTCTAAATTTCACTATTTGTTTCCATTGATGCCGTAGTGGTTAACTCCTCCTTTGTCGGTTAGTTTAAATTATGCTGCGACGTGACAAGCAAATACGCCTTTCAGAGGGCGTGCCATAGGTTGAAAATGCATCTCAGATGGTGTAGAATGTCACTGTTATATTTACTTAGACATAGATATAATTTTTACAAAAAAAGGGGGGGGGGCTAAGAATGAAAAACAGTTCATCAATGTTTTTTGAAGCTTAAATATTTAAATTGATCATAAGTTTAGATTAAGCATATATTTAAAAAATCAAGCTGCATGTTTTAAACATTTTGTCTGTGAATTTAGCATTAGCTAATGACACTTAATGGACACGAAACTTATAAACTAATTGGTCTTTCAGTATCGAGGTGGAAGCAAATATAGTGGTAGGCTGCTACTTTTTTAACCCCGCAATGCAGAAAGGAAGGAGTTTTTAAGTTTACCTTGCGCATCTGTATATTTGTGTATACGGCATCGTTGCTCTTACATTGGATGATAAACATTTGAGTTATTTATTTTGTACTAAATAAATGCCCCAAAACTCAACTTAATAAAGAGTATACATGTGCAAATAGGCATCTTCTTAGTGAGACAGAGTTTAACTTCTGAAAGTAGACAGTAAAAAAAGCATTCCTTTTCAATTTTGCTAGTAAAAACGTACCTGTACGTTCAAAATTTTTGTTATAAAAAGAGCTGATTTTTCTTCTTATGATGAAATTGCTTTGGAACTACCAACACTATATCATTTTAAGTAATTTTCAAATGTAATTCGAAGCCCTTATGCACGTAATTGTTTAAGTAAAAGAGAATCTTGCCTAAAGTGAAATAATTATAAAATTTCATCAACTTGTAGCTTGGCCAGATTTTTATCGAGGTATTGCAAAAAAAAGCCGCTTAGTTATGAATCACTCAACACTTGTAGGAAAAAAAGGATACTAATATAAAAAATATAAAAAAGGCGGAAAGTTAGCGCTCTTAACACCAATCCATTCTATGCGGTGCACGAATGACTTATAGCAGTACACGGAAAGGGCTGCACCACCTGTCAAATACTGTTGAATAAAACAGGAAAAATAATGAACATCAGTCTCAAACAAAAGAACAGGCTCATTAATATAAGGGCATTCGTATGGGATGACGAATTAGCATTTTAAATTTTCCTGGGTTTTATTCATTATAAAGGCCACATAACAGAAGCTAAGTTCATTAATTAAGTTCTCTTGCAGGGTTGCGCGATTAGTATGCGTTGATATTATTTATGATTTATACTGTTTCTAATTAAAGTATCTTAATAAACATTTCAATATTTCACGTTTTAATGAAGTGTCAAGACATTTACGAGTTTTGTTAGCAAGTATTTTTTTTAAGCTATAAGAGGCGCTTTCAAGGGCTAATGCGGTGACATCTGTCAATTACTTCGCAGCATAACAGATAGCAAAGTTTCCTTTTTCTGTAGCAATTTAGATTTCGATCACCTTATTTATTGGCAATATAACTTCTGAAGCATGCTGAAATGCGTATAAGTTGAACATATTTTTTTTCAATTTCTGTGTACACTGTTAAAAATTAAGGTGACTGAATGGTGCCGTGTCTGACCCTGTGGTAAACAGGTGTATTATTTGCAGCCCTATGGTGCATTGGAGACTTGGAAATGTGGCTACCGTGCCAATTAGCTTTGCACTGAGAAATGAAATTTAATTAAGGTGCAGTTTTAAACATAAAAGCAGATATATGAAAGCTAAAAGTAACTTTCCTGATTAACATTTATCACTAATAGCAGTGTTTTGCTGCAATTGAGAAAACGTTAAGTTTCCTTTTCCATCAAAGATATATATTGAATTTATTTCCTTTCAAGTGCTTGCAATTGACAGTTGAAAATGAAAATCTAAATGTTATCAGCTATTCCGTGGAAAATGTGCCTTTTGTAAATAGTAAAAATTCTGAAAGAATTCTGAAAAAAAAAAAAAAAAAAACACAATATTTTCTGACGATTTCTTGATCACCCTTTAACCTTTACATGAAAAATTAGTATTTTTAAACTAAGCGGTACATTAAAGTACTGGAATATTTGAACGTCCTCTACAATACATTTTTTTTTCAATTTCTGTGCCAACTGCTATAAAAATTACACCTTTTATAAAAATTAACATTATCTTCATTTTCAATATAAAACATAAATAGTTAGTGGTACACTGTTAAAAATTCAGGAAGCTTTTATGGTAAATGTTACTGTAAAATGTAGCGTTTACAGTACAGAAAAATTGTACAGTGAATTGTACCGATAAAAAAATTCGATTGCAGCGCCAATTTATCCCCACGTGACTTAATGTGCGATACACATGACACCCTATTTCCGCTCTGCTGATGTGTCTCATCTGGCAACGTGCATAGTAAAGCAGTGTGTAAAAATTGGGTCCTGGGTTCGCGATCCTTGTCTTTCGTATCTCACGTTTTTCAATTCTCGTTTTCTCTTCCATAAAATTGTACAGTAAAAAAATATTTTACGGTAAAAGTTACTGGTAGCATGGATGCCAATAAGTTTTACCGTAAAATTTCAGGACAATTTTTAACAGTGTATTTATCTTTATTGTAGTTTTTGCAAACATAATTTCATACACGACCATATACCCTTTTAACTGGGGCGAAGATACTTTGTACACATCAGAATTTTTCCCTTCATCGGAAAGATATGTGATTATTTTATTTGTCATGTTAATTCTCTTTAAGCCTCTACGATAACAAAAAGCAATAGAAACTGTAACATGAAAGCAAACTTTATTTATCATATAGATTTCACGAGAAATGTGTTGGCAAAACCCTACCCGAAATAAGTCTGATTTCGGCCCTGGACTTGAACAACTTTTTTATTACCTCTATGAACCTAATTTTATGAGCAGCGACGATAACAATACTTCTTTTTTTTGTCTGATATAGCAATGTGTACATACTTGAGAGAAGGGCTGAGGCGAATTATTATAATCAGTATGGAAAATAAGAGCTTTCAAATGTTCCGAGATTGAAGACTCTGATCAAACCCTATATTTGCTTCATATACGTTACAAAAGTTTTGTGGCGAATTTTTACACCTTTAATTCAAAGCCAAGTTTCATGAACAAAAAATGTTCTTTCTCAAACGTCAACAGTTGTAAAATGGGATACTAAATGAAAAAGTTTTGCTTTTCTTTGGAGGGTTAACATTTTTCGTATGTTTCGGAAATATGTTATTAAAAAAGAAGTTCGGCAAAATTGAAAAGGAAACACTACATACATGACGTGCGTATATACAATATAGTTAGTGATAATGTATATTAGCTGTTAACTACTAAAACTTGCATATATGCCGAAAGGTTACACATAATGAAGACATCGAACCAAACTTAGTTAAATTGGAGGAACAATCTTTTCTTGATTCCATGATATATATAAACTTTAAAGCGTATAAAATCATTTTTATTCAGGTAATATTTCACAGTAAAAAGTAAAAAAAGCAATGGCTACTTCTGAAAGCTTTACTTAAAAGTTACTTATGATTTCCGAACGGTAAGATATTTTTCGATAAGTAAAGCGTTGAACGTTTAAAAATATATTTTGAATATTTCCTTGTCGGTTTTTGAATCATCTATCATCGTTTATATTTCTATATCTTCTCCTGCAAAGTGAGGGGATGTCTCTATCACTGGTGCTTTTTTTAATGCAAAAAATTAAAATAATTATTAGGCGCATTATAAAAACGGATACTATCAATCATACAATAGGTTATTAGAGTAAGTCGTTCCCACAAACCCTACTTAGGTGATTTGCTAAAAAATTCATAAAGCAGAATGTTTTCGCCTTCTGGTAAGAATGACCGATACAGGAAATGTTTGATATTTTTTTCTTTCGTTTAAGCCTTATCGTTGAACATGCGTCACTTGACACAAATTTTAATTTCAAGACTAATCGCTTTCTGTGTTCGTTTTATGTAGGCCCTGAAATGCTCAACCGGGATGCATCCCCGCCTAGCTTCGAGGGAATTCAAGGTTTATACCAGTGGTTCCCAACATTTTTCACGTCGCGACCCCTTTTTATCCAGCTAAACACTCCACGACATAACCTGTCCTCCCCCTCCCCCATGTGTATCTCCATACATAATTTTTCGAAATTCTAGTCCTAAAATTACAGTTTACTCGCTCTCCAGAATTATTAGAAGGAAAAGAGGTCTATATATTTTTATGAATGGCTTGATACCAGAGATGTTTCGTCGGAAATTTCAGTTTTAGACGTGAGGAGGGTATGGGGAGATCGGGGATGCTCCCTAAGTTTTATGAAACGAAGTATCTTAAAAAGCACAGCTGCAGATCATTTTTGTTGAAGTTGAGGAAGGTATAAACGCGCTTCCCACTTGGACAAATGATCTGCATTATGTGTTTGTGGTTCTATTTCTGAAAAATATTAGAGAGCGAGAAGCCTAATGGCCTAGTGGCCAACCATCTGGCTGGCATTTGAATTATCATTATATTTATAAAAAACCTAAGCTCGAAGATACCGTTTAAATAAGGAATAAACATTTTAACAATATTCTCATGTAATTTTAGGGTCATTCCATGTCAAGTGTCCCAAATTTCGAAAAAATCCCCACTCGACCCCCTCCGATTTTGATGAAAATTTTTTTGGATGTACATATAAGACTTGCATGAAACCATACCAAACTATAGCGCTTTAAGCCTTATGGTTTAGCCAATAAAAATTATGGAAAAAAGGCCTCTTTTTCGTGTCTTGAAAAAAATTACCAAATCGTCAAGTTTGTGCTTTTATTGCTCGCGACCTAAGACTATTATCAGGCTCAAATTTGGTAATTCTGATCACTGTTTAGGGTAGAATTGCCTACTTGTGTAACAAAAGCTCCATACACTGTAGATTTTTTGCAATATGCTGCCAAAGTTGGTAAAAAATCGTATTTTGGTAAATTTTGATCATACGTTGTCAGCTTGTATCTGCTGAGAGAATGACTTTCTGAAGCTAATTCTTTCCTCGTTTATAGCCTGATAGTTCTTCCGAAAGGTGTGCAAGTGGCATCTTGATAGCTCAAATAATTGCTGAATTATGCGAGTTGAAATTCCAGTTAAATTTCTTTTTTCTCAGTTTTGTCTCAATTTCAAAGGGCAATATCTCAAAAGGGTCATCTTGGATTTTAATTTTCTTTACATCATTGGAAAGAACACATTTTTCTTAACTAAAAAACGTTATTTTTATTTTTGAGACAAACCAGTTTCAAGGGTTATTGCTGGTCAAAATGTGTACGTCATTCAACGTGAAATCAAAGAAAAAAAGACATTAGACCTCAAAAGTTGATGTCAATTTGTTCTATTAAAATTTACAGGAGCTATTGTACTTATGTTCTGATAGAAAAAACCTTTTTTAGATGTTTTTGAACTTTAGTTTTTGTGTGCGCATCCGTTAAAACTCAAGAAATGGCAAAAAATAAAGTTTCGTTTTTAACAAAAATAATTATCTTCTTATCGCTGCTATAAGAGCTTGAGTCTTTTCCTATGTGTTATTTTTGAGCTCTTGAAACAGAATTTCGGATGATATGTCACTTGGCAAGGTGTCATTAATATTTTAAATTCATAAAAAACATCGTTTCCTTTTTCAAAAAAAATAAATAAATAAATAAATAAAAATAATTAATAAATGAGATAAATAATAAGTAAAACAGTTAATATGGTGTGTACGTGGAAAAGAAATATGTATAATAGGACTGCAGAGCCATTTTTCTAAAATGCGATAACGAAAATTTTCGATAGAGTTGAATATTGCAATTATTTCCACCGTGTAAATAAATGATAACAATAGTAATTGAAAATATGATAAGTATTAATTGAAAATCCATTCATTATACTGCCGAGGATGTGTTTAGATATTCAGCCTATGATTGCAATTTGCCCATAAACAAAATTGATGAAAAATGGGAAAATGCTTTTTATGACCTTGAAACACTAATGACCTAAAACCTTGCCAAGTGACATATCATCCGAAATTCTGTTTCAAGAGCTTAAAAATAACACATAGGAAAAGACTCAAAATCTTATAGCAGCGATAAGGAGATAATTATTTATGTTAAAAACGAAACTTTATTTTTTGCCATTTCTTGAGTTTTTACGGATGCGCATGCGCACACAAAAACTAAAGTTCAAAAACATCTAAAAAAGGTTTTTTCTATCAGAACATAAGTACAATAGCTCCTGTAAATTTTAATAGAACAAATTGACATCAACTTTTGAGGTCTAATGTCTTTTTTTCTTTGATTTCACGTTGAACATTTTTGACCTGCAACTTGAAACTGATTTGTCTCAAAAATAAAAATAACGTTTTTTAGTTAAGAAAAGTGTTCTTTCCAATGATGTAAAGAAAATTGAAATCCAAGATGACACTTTTGAGATATTACCCTTTGAAATTGAGATAAAATTGAGAAAAAAGAAATTTAACTGGAATTTCAACTCGCATAATTCAGCAATTATTTGAGCTATCGAGATGCCACTTGCACACCTTTCGGACGAACTATCAGGCTATAAACGAGGAAAGAATTAGCTTCAGAAAGTCATTCTCTCAGCAGATACAAGCTGACAACGTATGATCAAAATTTACCAAAATACGATTTTTTACCAACTTTGGCAGCAAATTGCAAAAAATCTACAGTGTATGGAGCTTTTGTTATACAAGTAGGCAATTCTACCCTGAACAGTGATCAGAATCACCAAATTTGAGCCTGATAATCGTCTTAGGTCGCGAGCAATAAAAGCACAAACTTGACGATTTGGTCATTTTTTTCAAGACACGAAAAAGAGGCCTTTTTTCCATAATTTTTATTGGCTAAACCATAAAGCTTATAAAGCTATAATTTGGTATGGTTTCATGCAAGTCTTATATGTACATTCAAAAAAAATTTCATCAAAATCGGAGGGAGTCGAGTGGGGACGACTGGTACACTTGACATGGAATGACCCTTTATTGACTAGAACTTTTTTAGAAATGTTTTTTTGGAGGAGGGAGGGGGTTAACCTTGTAAAAATTATATAATAGTTCTTCTCAGCCTTATTAGAATGATTCAAATTGTTTGCAACTGTGAAATAACTTACACATTGAAAGAAACAATATAAACTAAATTTAAAAATGTTTTGAAATATACCAGACGGAAAAGTTAATACATTTGGTTGAAAACAATTGTTTTAAGTAAAAAATAACACCATTGAATTAAAGAATTCTAAAAAATGTATTATTAAAGCTACTATGGGTATTTCATTGAAACAATTATAGTTATAATTTTTAAAGTGTGTAGGTAACTAATCCTAACTCATAGTTAACATGTAAACTAAGAAACACGAACGAAAGTTGATCAGTAACGCCCCAGTAGAACACGGGAAGACTGTAATTAACTGTCTACTGCCCACCGTAAATCTGATAGATTACTTCAAAAATCATCATTATTATTCTTCCCATGGGAACATTATTCTTTTGTTCACTACAGTGATTTGAAAGGTGCAACAGGGATGCTGAACAGTTAGGTTTTTGGTACTATACATAAGTTAATACTTCAGTCAGTCACAAAATTTTTTGTAAAACATAACATACTTTAGAAACAGAATTTCACTTTTATTTGTTAAATGCATTAAATTAACTTTGTGGCTTGGTTCTAAAATGGCCAATATAATTATATTATATAGACATTGACCTTTGCAGAATTAGAGTTTTACTAAATTGGAAACTTTTGATGTAAATAACACAGAATGGGAAAAAATTGACATTGGCCCTTTTAGAACCAAGGCACAGAACTATTCTGTGCACGTAAATACTTTTTCCCAAAATTATTAAGTTTGACACTATATGGTTAAGCAAAAAATATTTTAATATAAAGTCTTTTGACAAAATAACTAAAAATAAATACACATGCTCTTGCTAATCAAGTTTTCTTATTAAAGAATTACATATGAGTGTGAGTGATTAGAAAATGTGTTTCACACGACAAAGCAAGCTGTCCTGCAAAAAACATTATGGTAGATTCGATATGCAACGATAGGTATTATTATTGATGTTATTAAATTTAAACAGCTGAGATGTAATCGTTTATCATTAGAATACATTTAAAGTATTTAACGGCAACCCAATTCAAGGGGGGAGGGGGCTAAGCAGATCGTGCTTACTGCCGTTGTCCAACTCCCGAAAATGCTGACAGATCTTAGAACTCTTTGCAATCTGAGCCTGTCTTACCTGCTCATCGCATTCTAAATCATTGCAATTCAACAGGTGTGGCTTCAACTATCTAATCATATAGTATTGTCATGTCTGGCCTTTAGCAGTACTCATCCCACTCACACAGTCTACTAACTTATTTTTTTCTTTTTTTTTTTGCATTTAGAGTTATGAATGTTGTTTAATGGTATTGCCTATTTCAATCTTAAAAAAATTTAAGTCTACAGACTATATATGAGAGATGAACACTGCTCAAGGCTAGACATGATTATTTAAGCGGATTGAAGCAAGACCTGCTAGACTGCAATGGCCAGACAGGGAAAAGGCTTTACTACATAAGAAATGCAGCAGCGTTTTAAAAAGGAGGTTTTGTACGGAAAAGTTATTTAGCTGCTAACGTATATTATTTGAGAAGACTCATGGAGGAGGGGGGGGGGTGTACGATACACAACAAATGACCACCCTAAGGGAAAGCAATACTAGGAAAACCTTTGGCATAATATGCTATTTTTCTGGAAGTTTTGCATTGCGGATGGGTCTGTCTGCTATGTGTAATGTACGTAATCAATTCAGTGACTAAAAAAATTCAAAACACGCAACTTGCGAAAGGAAATAACTGCGACTCTAACCTCGACATGCGAAACTAAATGTGTGAAATTGTGCAGGTAAATACAATGAAAATAAATGCAAAAGCTAATTATTCATTAAGCACTATGTAAATTATATTGGAACCAAACTTTCAAATTAAGAAAATTCGAAGTAGTCTCATTGTTTTCTCTTGTGAATAATTTGGCACTATTTCACGTAGTGTACTTGGACGTGCTATGTGGATGCCTCAAATCCGTAGATGGTTGAGTATGAATCTCTCTCTCTCATAACTCACGATGCAAGTTTGTTTCTAAGAATAGGATAAATACCTTTCTGCACGAATCCACATTAGTAGCACAAACGTCTCTGCTTAAAGATTTATTCTGAGCTTTGTTATTGATGTATCTTGCGTTATGTTCAAAATGATTTACATACATAAACCTAAAATAGGATTCTGCGTGGGATGCGTGTTTCTTAAATAGAAGTTTTAATAAACCATCCGATTCAGAGCTTTGAATGCAGAACTACAATTATTTAAAACAGAAATATCGTATGGTGTACATTTTAGGACAATTTTATGAGGTAAATAACTAATTTAAGAAGGAAAATTTAAACTCTGTTACTAAAAGTTATCATCTCTCTATTTTAAAAGAAGTTTTGTTAAATAAAATGTGAAATCGTGTCTGTGGTTGCCTCACGTTTAAACAACTATACATAATCTACAACTATGAAAGTTGGCACACAACAACTTCGGATGCACCGGTTGCCCCTCGGAGCGTTTTTTTATAAATATTTTAAACTAACATTTCACATTAATTGTCTATCAAAATGATGAAAAATTTTACACACCCTTTAGCATTTAGTGCCATTCAAAGAGCCTCTTTTGTACCCAAGGCGAAGTTTGATTCAATATTTTTAGATTAGTTGGAGCAGGAGAAATACGTGCTTTTTTCTTCTAGTTTATCTTCTATTAATTCTATGAATTTCTTTATTCTATTGATTTCTAGGCGAGACCCATTTTTGACACGGAGTAAGCACAATATTATTGGAGACAACTCATTTGAGAACGAATGGAGATATGTATATCCGTTGAATTGTTTCCCGTAATAACTTCTGAAAGAATAGTAGTATTTAAACGAAATTTGTCTGAAGGAGTTTATCTCGATTACTTAATCACTTTGTTTCTTTTTTTCTTCTTCATTTGGAGCATTTTTTTGTTCAATTTTGATAGTTGAAAACCGCTAAGTTTGAAATCTATTCAGAAGTTTGAATTATGTATAAAGCCTGAGTTAAAAGAGATTTTCAGTGAGCAAATTGTATCGAAAAATATCTTGAAGAAGAATGTACACACGCACAGGGGCGGGGGGGGGGGGGGCATTTCGTCACTTCAAGGGTAATTTTACGCAATTGAAAATAACTTTGATATTAGCGCCGGTAAAATAAATTTAGTCATTTGAAAAAAAAAAATTCTACATAACAGGTGGGTTTTTCAGAACAAATTGTGATAGTAAGGGCTTGAAGCAGAATGTACTATACGTAAAAGGATTTTTTATCCGGTTATTTCAAAGGTAGTTTTGGAGGATTTTGTTATCATTAGCAGCTACAAAAGAAATCTAACAGAAAGATCTAACAGATTTGCTTCAAGCAAAATGTATTAGAGAGAGAGATTGAGAGAGAGATCTTTTTTAATAGAGCGTGTACAAACTAAGATTTTTGGCTTTGCTATAGTAGAATGCAACTTAATTTTACACTGAACGTCACTACGGGCGGAGCCAATAAGAGCTCACAAGAAGTCAGCAATCTCCTCTAATTCGCCAAGTAGGCTGTGACGTTCTATCTAGCTCGTTTTTCATAGGCTAACGTCACGCAAACGTCACACTGACGTCACGATGCTGTTGTCAAGAAAGGTTGCAGTGTAGTATAGTTTCAAACGTAACTTTCAAGGTCTCAAGAAATCGTAAAATTAGTGACTGGACGGATACAAGGGAAATGCGATGGAGGTGATTGCTCCTAACTTGAAGCACATCTCACCGGCAATGTCTCGGAGTTAAAGTCTTAGTAATAGCGTACTGCGCATGCGTGACTGATACTGTTTTGTATGTTGGTTGTTTGCCAAATATGCGTTGAAAAATATTTTGTCGCCGACGCGAAGGAGGAAAACGAAATGTCGGAGACATGTTAAATATCTACTAGGTGTGCGCTCTGACTTAGATGAAGCTAGGTGGAGGGATGAGGATTAGGGACTTTCTTCCGGCAATTTTTTGAAACTGCACACACAAAAACACTCACAAAATTTTTTTTTCACAATTTCTTGATCTGTCACAATCGCCTTGAAGTTTCGGAAAAATGCTAATTTTTGATGTTTTTCGTAAAATTTGTCAAATAATTTTTTTTAAATATTTCCAGTGATGGGTGTAACTAAAAAGGCACTATTAGGGGGCATTAACTTCCCATAAAAGACTTGAATTATTTTGCTCCATTTCTTGATCAGCCATAAACGCTTGGGGGTTTCAGAAAATATTGCTAAAATTGGATATTACAGCAAAATTTGTGAAATTAAAAAAAAAAAATATTTTCGGTAATGGGGAGAGCAAAAAGGCTCACTATTATCATTAAATTAACATTAAAATTGAATTGTAAATGATATTTATTTAATTTGTCACAAATAAGGGGAAAATTCGAAAAAAATGTTTTTTTTTTAATGATCTAATTTATTCATTAATTTTTAAGCTTTATAAAAATTCCGTCCAAGTGTTGAGAGACAATTTAGGAGTCTGAAATGAGAAGTAGTTTATCAAATGATCTGCATTTTTATTTTTAAAATTCGTTAGAGTTACAAATTAGTTATTTATTACTATTGAATTAAAAAAATGTGTTAACTGAAAGTGCTTCACAGTTCTCGGCTTATTGCGCATCCAAATATCTTACAAAATAATCCAGAACTCAACGCGAGGAGGTGGCTGCACGAGTTCCACCAGCCCTCCACCTAAAAATATAATATTCACATTGTTTTGCATTCTTCATGCAACTAAGTCCTTCGAATTAAACGTTGACATTTTTATCCTGGATTGTATCTTTGCTCTGACGAAGGTATCTCTGTCCTTATGGCCACATACGTGCATTGCCGCTTCTGTCACTACTTTAATTGTTTTTTCCACAGCTTGCGTGTGACTTGGAAAGCGGTCTGAAGCTTCATCTGAAACCAAGCCTGATTCTATGTTTCTCTCAATCTCGTCGAATGAAAGATTCTTTGTAATTGGAGGCCTACTAAGATCTGTTGAAAGTCAGTCAATGCAGTCGTAGTACTCAGTAGCCATAAAGTTCAGTTTTCGAACCTTAAACTGTTTCTCCTGATCTCTTTCTTCTTTGAAAGGCGGCATTGTTTAATCCTTTTCCATGCCAATATTCTTATTTATTTATTTTTTTTTTCGTCTGTCGCCATTGCTAATAGTATATTCTCAGGATGGCTATAGTATGCATTTCTTTGAACCACCGAATGCACTATCGTTAAGTCATCAGAGAGGAAGTTTGAGAGTAGAACTATTTTCCACAAATGTCTCGGTCCATCTGCTCACCCTGGTAGCTTCCTCACTGAGAACCATACTCTGCGTATAAACTCGTGCTACGTCATTCTACTCTCAAACTTCCTTAACGACAGTGCATTCGATGGTTCAAAGAAATGCATACTACAGCCATCCTGAGAATATACTATTAGCAATGGCGACAGACGAAAACAAAAAAATCAGAATATTGGCATGGAAAGGGAAAAAACAATGCCGCCATTCAAAGAAGAAAGAGATCAGGAGACTGAAACAGTTTAAGGTTCTAAAACTGAACTTTATGGCTACTGAGTACTACAACTGCATCGACTGGCTCTCAACAGATCTTAGTGAGCCTCCAATTACAAAGAATCTTTCATTCGAAGTGGTTGAGAGAAACATAGAATCGGGCTTGGTTTTAGATGAAGCTTCAGTCCTCTTTCCAAGTCACACGCAAGCTGTGGAAAGAACAATTAAAGTAGTGACAGAAGCGGCAATGCACGTATGCGGCCATGAGGACAGATATACCTTCGTCAGAGCAAAGATACAATACAGGATAAAAATGTCAACGTTTAATTCGAAGAAGGACTTTGTTGCATGAAAAATGCAAAACAATGTGAATATAATATTTTTAGGTGGAGGGCTGGTGGAACTCGTGCAGCCACCTCCTCGCGTTGAGTTCTGGATTATTTTGTAAGATATTTGGATGCGCAATAAGCCGAGAACTGTGAAGCACTTTCAGTTAACACATTTTTTTAATTCAATGGTAATAAATAACTAATTTGTAACTCTAACGAATTTTTAAAAGAAAAATACAGATTATTTGATAAACTACTTCTCATTTCAGACTTCTAAATTGTCTCTCAACACTTGGACGGAATTTTTAAAAATGAATTAATAAATTAGATCATTAAAAAAAAAAAAATTCAGAATTTTCCCCGTATTTGTGACAAATTAAATAAATATCATTTACAATTCAATTTTAATGTTAATTTAATGATAATAGTGAGCCTTTTTTGCTCTCCCCATTACCGAAAATAATTTTTAAAAAAATTTCACAAATTTTGCTGTAATATCCAATTTTAGCAATTTTTCTAAAACCCCCAAGCGTTTACGGCTGATCAAGAAATGGAGCAAAATAATTCAAATATTTTATGTGAACTTAGTGCCCCTAATAGTACCTTTTAAGTTACACCCATCACTGAAAATATTTTTTAAAAAAATTTGACAAATTTTGCGAAAAACATCAAAAATTAGCATTTTTCCGAAACTTTAAGGCAATCAAGAAATTGTGCAAAAAATTTCAAATTTTTTGTGAGTGCTTTATGCCCCCAATGGCACCTTTTCCGCATATCTCGTCATCGAAAAAAATAAAAAGTCATTTTCGGCCCACCCTACTACTGATGTGTGAATCACGTATGTAGTACGATTCAAGTAAAGAAGTTAATCGCCCCCTCCTTTGAAAATTTCTGGATCCGCCTTTGAGCGACTACGATAAAGGCTCGATCTTTTAAACTAAAAAAAAAAAAAAAACAAGAGAAAGATATTTGCTCATTAAATATACACTTGAGACACACTTTCCTTGAAATAGAACTGTTGATGTTATCCATCCTTCAAGATATTTCTAAAAATCTCGTCATTAATCAAAAGCATCATCATCGTGAACATTTTTTTACCGCTTTTAAATTGAGATTAAACATTTATACGCGTCTATTTCTCAGAAAAATTAATTATATATATTTAGAATAGAGTTTTACACAAAATACAGTGTCGTGAATGAAAAAAAAAAAGGAAAAAAAACTGCATGCGTCTTAGATGTCTTCAAACGCTAGACACGTTTCCGAGTCTCCTTATGATTCAACTTGACTTATCATTCGCGTAAGATTGATTAACAATCTCTGATGATCTTTGTTGATTTATGATCATTTTAGTAGCATACATAATTGCATATTTTGAATAGTAATCTTTTAATATGTTAATGCTATTTTAGTCTTATCTCAAGTTCAAGCTCACTCCGCAGTATGAGTAATGGTGTACTTGTATCTGCTTTTAAAAACAAGTACATGTGCGTAAACAGTATTAGGTCCAGGAAAGCGTAAAAATGTCTGAAATGCGAGGCTGCATTGAAGGAGAACCAAAGAACCTGTTGATGAAAGTTTCGAACGAATTTCTCAAGTACGGTAATTTGACAAAAAGGCAAGCACAATTTCATTTTTAGAAATTTGCACTGTTGTAGAAACTGTCTTTTGCCCAACAAACGAAGCTTGGGTCATATTTGGCAACCATAGAATCCCATCTGGCCTAATGTCATGTTCAAAAGTAAATAAAAAAAATCTTGGTTTGAAACGTTCCAAAACAACCACCGAAACCGTCCTATTGGCTTCAGCAGCAAACCTTACCGAGTAGCAGGTAATTAAAGATTTTTTCCTCTTCAAATACAAAAGGTGATGATTGATTATAATACCCTGATGTTTAAGAGTCATTTTTTTAAGCTGGACAAAGTCTACGTGAGCCTGATAGTTGACACCTTCAATTTCCCTGAAACTTTCAGGATGCTTGTAGTGTAGTCGCAAGAAAAAGTGTAACTTTTTTCCTCTCAAATTTAACTTGTTGGCTTTGGAGTAGAGGTCGTGAATATATGATACTAAATATATGATCGTTTTGCTCCAAAATAAATGACCCATGCTATTTGTTTAAATATAGTGACTGCTTTTTCTAGGTACATGCTAGCATAAATTATTTGGTAGCTCATACTACTCTTCGGGGGACGAGCTCAATCGAAAATACCATTTTCGTTACTTTTTTGCCTTGTTTGTGCCCGGATAGCTGTTAAAGTCTCCAGTGATCCTCGGAAATAAGTATAGGATGAATTGCTGACCATAGTATAGTACTCAAAAATCTGAAAAACACAGATGTTACTCTTTTTGCTTTTGCAGTTACACTGTCTCAAAGTTGATGATTTTCAAAAAAAGGTCAAGTTCCGAAGTCAATAACTTTTTTCGCCACTTTTAAATTTTTTTGAAACTCAGGTGTAGTTATAGTCCTTATGGTGTAGTATAAGCTTCAGCTTAGAAACCTACGGCACCTAATCAATTTTTTTAATTACACGGTCTCGAAGTTGATAATTTGAAACAAAAAATCAGTAAGTTATGGGTCCATTATTCTACACGTCATAAGTCAGTAACTGCGTACAAAAGCTGTAATTATACTCTGCGTGTCATACTTAGTCAGAAACATTGTAAATTTTGAGCTTCCAAGATCCAAATTTGGAATAACAAAAAAAGAACTCCAAAATGGTGGATCAACCTTAGTTTAAACGTGGTGAGTTGTTTCACAAGTCATTATAATCTATTATGTTGAGCTTGACTGAGGCTAAAACGTTTTTCAAAATAAATGGCATCAGTTTTAGAAGGAGAAAGTCAAATTTTGTGTGAAGGTTAAATTCAATTTGCGTGAAAATAAAAAAGAGAGGTTCAGAGATTCCAATATTCAAAAATACTCATAGAAAGCGAGCCTGGAGCCTAATTTTCTTGTGATTTTCTAGTAAGAGCTGAAATAATTAGAGAAGAATGTCATCAGCTATAACTTAAGAAAAAAAGACGAAAGGAAGTGTTGTAGAAAGAAGAGTGTTGGGCAGAATAATTCGAAGAAGAGGGCTGAGCACGAGCCTTATGGGAATAGTTTTTGCCCCCGGATAATGAATTGAAAAGTTAATTAGCATTGATTTAAAAATAAGTGAAACAATAAAGAGATCTAATTTGAGCTTAATGAGTTCATGATGCATATTTTATTGAGTTGAAAGTTCTATTAAATTCCAAGTAGGAAGTTGTTACCATTAGTTCTTTGCGTGCGAATGGGGGAGTTTCCTTCAGTCAAAAGTACTACTTTTTGTTACTGAAATTGATAGAATGCTATAAAAAAATAACATGGGCCGGGAAAATACTTTAATTTTCCCAACGGTTTATTTTTTATTATTTTTTTTAAATACCCTAACTTGAAAACGGGGCGTAGTTTTTATGATGTCAGTGGTGCACTAACAGCTCTCTTTCCAATAATAACACCATTTTGCTTGATTTGAGTTGTCCAATCGCAGGAATCGGTGACATCACTACCTTCGTCATCTCACTACAACCAATTAGATTTCGCGCTTACGTGCACCACTGACGTCATGCGCAGATGTTTTTTTTTTTTTCGGAATAGCATCCGCGTACCGGTTAAAATAATTCATAAAAAATATATAACTGTCTCAAAAAATTAAAAAAAAATGGTCAATTCTTATGTTTTGAAGTATGTTATTTCAGAAAAAAATACTTTTGAAATTTCGGAAACTCCCCCATTATTTGCAAAGCATTTGAAAGGGAAGCGTTGGTGTATTGACTAAAAATTAAGCCAAATTGATTGCCAGAGAAAAGTGGATGTTTAAAAATAGTACTTAAGATTTGATTTTACTATTAGTTTTTCATGTACTTTAGCGAATCAACTAATAAAGGAAATTGGCCCGTAATTTGAAGCTTGCATAAGGTCTATATATTTCTTTAATATGAAAATAAGTAAGGAGTCATTAAAAATTAAAGGGACAATTTTAAAATGAAAATGGAAATTATAGATTGAAGAAAGAAAATCCAAAAACCTTCTGTTGATGAACATGATTACATTAAAGTCCATTGAGTCAGGACGAGGAACTTTTTTAATAAATGATAAATTAATGATATAAGAAAGCTCTTTATGTTTTAAATGAAAGAGAAAAGGGTTATTAAAATGGCTAGATGAGAAGGAGAGAAGTAGTAATTAAAATAAGAAGAGAGAGAAAACATCAAAACTAAAGTTTTTTCAATGTAGGGTAAGTGCTCCAGTAGTCGGCCAGTATCCAGTGGTCGGCCACAATGGCATAAAACTCCTCATAAATAGTACATTTTTAATTCAAAATCAGATATGGCGCATTCACGCATTCATGTACCTATCCTCAATCATCAACCAGTGGCAGTTAAGTTTTGGGTACTTTTTTTGAATTAGTAATGAGTCATTTCATTTTGAATGGTGTGCCCGTCATCCAAGATTGCGATTCTGCTTATTTTTCAACTAAGAGGACACGTCTTCTTAAAATGGCCAATTACACTTATTAATTTAATTCTACTGTAAATTTGAGTGATTTTTATCTTAATGGAATGTCTAACATAATGTTTCGATGAAAGAGCGAATTCCTGGTTAGACTCGATTGTTTTTTAAAGGGGTGGCCGACTACTGGGTACAGATTTCTTCTGCATTTCCAATAGTCGGCCATGGTAGGCCGACCACTGGTTCTAAGCAGTTTGGATAATGTATCCAGTAGTCGGCCACATACTCAATGTAGCTTTTGATTCTTACTATGAGTTCATCAAATTAAAACTAAATTAACTTATAAAAATACAGCGACAATTTAACTGTTTTGAGTAAAAATACCTTTTTCAAAGTTTATTTTTCTTGAAAAATAGTAATTAAATTGAATGTCTTAACTTCTTTTGACCACCATTTCGACATTTTATTGCTCCTAGTGTTGTAAATTTAATTGAAAATTCTAAAAAAGAGATTTTTAAATACGCATTTGTTGAGTAAAAATTATAAGTTTTAATACTCATCTAGTTATTATCAAATGGTGTTTTAATAGTTTTTCTTATCAAATTTTATCTTAAGCTCATGAAATTGGCGAAACGAGTGATTTGAATTCTATTGATACTTATTCGGCAGTTAATAAACATTCCCCAATTATAGGAGATAAGATGCAAAACTTCAATAGTCACATAGGTTCAAGTTATTAAATGAGTGCCAAGCATGTAGTTATTCTTTCTTTTGCTATTATGCTTAACTTTTTGCTTTATCAAAGGTTCAAGACCAGGCCCGTTATTTAGGGGGGGCAGGGGGGGGGGTGATTTGCCCTCCCCTGACTTTTAGAAATCAATGTATTTACACATAAGTGGGCGTGGCTTTTGTTGTTTTCTGGTGAAATTGTATTGTGTTTTTACCCTACTTGAAAACTATTTTACTGTTCACACTTTTTCTTTAAGAGTTAAGTGATCAAGCTCCATCTTTCATTAAGAAGACACTGCTACATTTTTAGGAGTGATTTTCTGCATACGTGTGAAAAGAAAATAATAATAATTAATAACCTTGGTCTTTATAGAAGAAAAAATGAAATACCTTCAAGAAGAAGTCCTATCGCAGCTCATGATTGGGAAAAACAAAACTTGAACTGATATATTCAAAAATGTTATTATTTTTGAAATTTTTTTAGTTTTGTGTAATTGCATTAAAACACGACAAATCGCGTGGAGAGGAAACTTGGAGCAGGTTTTGCTTCGTTGACACTTTTAAATGATAAAAACCCTTTCGACGTGCTGCAATGAAAGTAAAAAAATGCATTAATATGATATATGTTTCGTTTATTTTTAGTTCACTGTTACAGTTCTGCTTTTTTCTTCTTGTAAGTTCTTGTAAGTAGATTATGTAAAGCCTTCATTTTAATTCAGCCTTGATTTAAATTATGTCTTCTTACCTTGTTTCAAAGAATTCCTACGAAAAGAATAATCACTTAAATAGCATTATTATGAAAATCAGTTTATTTTTAAGCGACATTGTAGTGCTAAAAATTTGTTGAATTGCTAAAAATACTTAAAGTATTAAACTGTTCTTCGTGTTTTGCGTAACCTTCAAAACACGGTAAGAAACCACATGTTAATAATGTTTTAATTTTGTTTTTAAAAACATTCTTTGAAAGTTTTAAGCATGCAGTTCCTTATAACTTAAAATTTTTTATTAAAGTGGGTAAAAAGAAAAATCATTATATTAAAATGTTTTCACACTGGAAATAAGGGAAACAAATTAAATATTTGTCGTCAATTTACTTGTTATGCTAATAAAGGCATTTAATTTAAAAATAAAAATATTCACATTTACATTATTAACACCCAACCGGTTTCTAGCACATCCGTTGAGCATACAGCTGTATGTAACTCCATCATGATCTGCATAAATGTTTTATCTCTCTATTTTGTAAGACCTTTCCACTAAGATAATTACATCTGCGAAATTGTCCAATTTGTTTGATTCTTGAGCATAGAGTTTATCACTTGTTTCTGACAGCGAATCATTTTTCTCTGTTAGCATCATATTATTAACTTTATCAAACCCATAACTGGAGAATGGAGCTGTCTTACTTTTATAGTTAATAATTATTTAAGATAGTTCTCTGGATATATAACTCAGGTGCAAGGTTCATGTCGCCCTTTGCCTCATCCATCGTAAGCAAAGAATTATCCAGAAGGGGAGGGGGGGGGAGTCATGCTTCAGGTGCCTTCCATTTCAGATTTGAAAACGGAAACTGGCCAGGGGAATCAATTGCCAATTTCCCCTGCCTTTGGAAAGTTTATGTATTAGATTAAAGTGGGCGTAGTTTTTTTTTTTTTTTTGCCGTTGCTCGGTACAATTTGCATTGAATAAAGACCCTCCCCCCCTTTTAAAATTCGAAATGACTAGCCTGTCTGATTGGTCCTTCCGAAATTACAAGCAAGTTGAAGGTTTACTTTTTAAATTTCACTTGGATGAGCAAAAATTTAACGGATAATGGATTTGTTTTAGGCTTTTCGGGTTACTGATATTTAGTGTTTGGTTTAGAGCAACGTTTCTCACCCTTTTTCAGCTCACATACCACTTGGTTATACATCATGCACAATTGTATCACTTTGGAAAAATGATTGTATTTTTTGTGGGTTTATTATTATTTTAATACGAGTGAGTGTATTTATTTGTATTATACAATTTATAGGATCGCATGTATGCACGTCACATAATGAGAGACATTCTGTTGAAACACGCCTAAAAATTATGTCAGATATAAAGTCACAAAAACAATACATTCTTTGTAACATATAAGTTATAGATATATATTTCTGTTTGTTCTAAGTTTAATATTTGTCTACTGCTTCGCCATACTTAGTTACTAATAAATAATTATATTAAAGCACAAAGTTACTTTAAAAAGGAAAAAAAAAGAAAAAAAAATCCTATCAATATTCTCTTACCAATATTTATCAATTTTTCCGTAATTCGTTGCTAATAAGTGGGTTGATTAAAACACAAAGTTAGCTTTAAAAATTAAAAAAAAAAAGATTTCTTTATTCGCTTATTTTCATGAAATATTTTTATAAAATATGTTTAACGCGATCTTTGTGCTTGTTTCAGAGAACGTATTTTTCAGAAATTTACTGATGGCCTACAGTTAGGTTTAAAAGTGCGCTATGAGAGATAACCGATATTGACTGCCGGATTTTCATCTTCGACTGCACATATTAACACCGAAACTGAATAATACTATTAATTAAAATAGTTTTAATGAGTTATAGGAAAAAACTGTGTTTTAATTAATTTATTTTTACCTCTGCCATTCTTGATTATTTTTCGCGCTCTTACCCGCACCATATGCAGGGAAGCACCGGTTTAGAGCATGTTGTTGTGGCGATACTATTACAATAAGCATTGCTGATGTAGAACTTTTAAAAAGGGGCGTTTCGAAGCAAATTTGCAATAAGAAATTTTTTAAAGGGCATAAAAAACTTCCATGTATCGTTCCGAGATTTTAACGGTTTCCATCAATTTCCTGTTAAAAAAATATTTTTTTTTTTAAAAGTTTCCCGAATTGCTGCAATTTCAGGCTACTCACTGATGCGAAAAATATTTTCGTCTACCTGTGGGAACATGTATTCTATTTCTTTAGTAGGTGTTTTTTTTTTTCTCCTGCAGCTCCTTTATAGTTCTTTCACATTGACTGAGCCTCAACCGAGGGAAAAAAAACGCAGTCTGCGGTCCCCAAACTTTTTCACCATTTATTTCTTAATGCTTTGCATTCAACTTTAAGAATCCAATCTTTGTGAATGACTAAACGACTCCAATCTTTGTGAATGACTAAACGAAAAAATGAACGATGTGGAAGTCAAATGCTAATCAACCAAAATCGTAAATACGTCAGAAAAAGTTTGTTTTTCGTAATCTGATGCAACTGAAATTAATAGCACTTACTATCAATAAAATACATGCACCTGATCATACATTTTTATTTTTTCTCTTTTGTCTGATGGTTTAAAAATTAATTGATATGTCCCCTACATCAAAAATAATTCCAGTGAAAATGCACATTTGTTTCATTTTCTCGACACTCTTGCCACGCAAATAGCATTTCCTCTTTGTGTTCAAAGGAAAATTTTTCTACCGTAAGATAATTTAAAATTTAAAACTGATATTTGAAATGGAGAAGATATTGTATTGACTTATATGAAGATTTGCTCCTAAAGGTGAATACGTAAGTTCATGATTACAACTTCATAAGTGTATCTGTTAATCTCATATGTAAATTAGAGCTAATAACCCCTTTATTATGCTTACTGATATTTCAGCTAGCCTTCCTCTCTACAGTAGAAACACTTTTATATGCTGCTAATAGTTCTTTATGATATGTAAAAAAAAAAACTTTCTCAAAACAAACAGGGTGTTCCAAAACGAAATCCACAACTTCGATCACGTATATTTCTGGACTAGGTATAGTTAGAGGTGCGGCTTGTTGCATAACTTCCGCATACTTAAAGTTTTGTTTTCATTCGGTGAGTCCAATTTTATTCACAAAAGTGTCAATAGCCTTAAATGTTTATCTGGACACGTTACGTGTGTTTGCATCGGCCAGGTCGAAGAACTGAAGACATTTCACACTCCAGGGTCCGCCGTACCTACCACAGCTTCGTGGTTTAACCGGAATAGGGCCCTGAAGAGCGCTCTGTTCTTAATTTTGAACCAGAGCCAAGGGTCGAGCGAACCCTAGGCCCAGCACCCCCAGAGGTATCATTTCACTTGGAGGACTTTGTGACCACGACATTTTTAACGCCTCCCAGCCACCATTAATCAAGACGGTGGATCTTTGATCGGCTGGGATCGAACCCGGGTCCCTCCGGAAACGAGTCCGATGCCTTACCGATCGGGCCACCACGGCCCGAACTGAAGACATACATAATCTCCTATACAGAAAAAAAAAACTCATCATCACTGTGCATTGGTGGCTAGACATACTTTAGAAAACATTTACTTCTTATTGGATTTTCAGAGGAGGACCAGTATTTTAGCAGGCTCCCCACGTAACAGTATCAGATATAATTTTCTATCGAACTTAACGAGTTATACGGTTTATCAAGCCCTACACCATGAATTCCCGAGTCTCCTGTACTAACCTCTACTCATACATGCAACTCCAGCGGTCCTCGTACCTATCACCCTAGTTAATTCTTTTAATATTTTTGTAATTGTAAACTGCAATAGTATTTTCATGGAATTGTAAATTAAGATATTCCTCTATTCCTATATTTCTCTGATCAAAAAATGAATTTCACTACTCTGCAATTGTGAAGTAGAATTTTCGCCCCTTGAAATAAAACTTCAGTATTAAAAGTTAACCTCCCCAGTAAGGAAGAAAGGCATAAAAAGAGGTAAAGGGCAAAAACAATCAATATATAAATATGTTAAAAGAGAAATAATAACAGTAATAGAAAAACATATGGAAGGAAAACTGATGCGGAAAAATCAAAGATTTGTTAAGATTGTTATCGAATCACATATCGTACGAAATATTAATCCGTATGTTATCTTCTAAAATAAAACAAATATTTCAATTAAAATCATGTTACCAAAATTTTCAATGTTTAGTCGGGAATATCAATTTACTGCTTGATAAATTAAAATAAAATTCAAACTTTTGTCAGAAACACATGTTAAAACTCATTGGTTTTAAACAAAAGCATCTCGGTTTTAATTATTTCTTCCGTATTAAACACTTTAAAGAGCTTCAAGCAACAAAAAAATAATAAGTTGAACTATAATTGTATTTTTACATTCATCCTGTGTTATTTGGTGATTATTTTTAGGATAGCTACGTTGTATCAAGAGATGTGAAACAAAAATTTAGTTCTGAAAATTAATATCATAGTCAAAATGTAGTAATACGTAAAATGTTTAATTTAGCACAGATAAAATAATTAGTAGAAACTGCTTAAACGTTATCAATATCTAAAATCTTTTTATACTTTTGTACGTAAAGAATCAATTTTTTGCAACCGAAAATGTATTTAACTTCCGATGCGAAACAGTAGTTGCAAAAAAAAAAAAAAAAGCTTCCTTATATTTTCTTTTTTTTTAATTCATTTCAAACACATTTTTTTAAAGAAACTTTTTTGTTTAAAATAAATTCTTAGATGATTTAGCCAACTTGAAATTTCAGTAAAGTTGAGTTTCCTGCACATTATACTGACGATGTAGTATGTTAGCATGTGACGCACGCTAAAATTATTATATCACTGATCTCAGTTTAAATTATTGTTCTAAATGTGTATTAATTATAAGTGCAATAAATCAAGTATTGGCTAGACAAAAGTATGTAATGGATTTCTGTGGATATAAAATTGTATGGTACATCATGTCAGCTATTATGTGAACATATACGCACAAAAAAAAAAAAAAAAAAAGACCGACCGACTTACAACAACAGCTGACAGCATAATTGCATACCTTTTTGCAGACAGTTTTATATTAGCTATGCACATGCTAACAAAAAAAAAAAAATTATGGCCATTTAAAAGAGCTTAAAAAAAAAATCTTACAGTATTTACTAAATTTATCTCGCAATAATTTAAACCTTATTAAAGATGTATTCCAGTCAACCAATTCGCGAATTGCTCGTTTCACTTACCGCGTCATTTTCAGTGCTGCAGACTAATAAATTACTTCCTAATTCAACGAAACCAACAGGTTAAAATAATTTATATAAATTGCATTATGTAACTGGTTGATTGCGAAGTAATTTTCCAATTAAAAAGATAATTACTTTTAAAAGGTAGTCATTTTTCCCGTCTGCTCTAATAGTATATTGATTCACTTGAGCATTTAAAATGCCAAAACTGATACATGAAAAATGGGAGAGTAGGTCTTCTCTTCGAGCTCTTGTCTAAATTTCCGTTGTTTAGAATTCAAACCATCGAAACAAAATAGCTTTGCAATGCGTATTCACTAAAGTTATTTATTTTAAATAGTACTGGGTAGAATATATGAATGTGCACAATTCTCCATGAATGTTTTTTTTTCTTATTACCAAGTGCAAATACACAACCCATGGACGTGGAATAGTAAAGCAATAAAATTGCATTAAAAACTGCACAGAAAAATCTAAAAGCTTCAAAAATTAAATAATATCTATAACATTAAAAACACTTAAAGTCATGAGTATAAAAAGTTAGCGGGAAAGACTTCTTTCCTAGTCACTTCAATACAACCAATTATGAGTTCAGACTATGCTTACAGTGTGCTGTCTTATTTTCTTAATTTTTCATGAATTCATTTTTCATTAAGTGCATTTTCCAACAAAGATTGTTTGAATTAAATCCGCTTTTGAGACGGGAATCTACATTGGTCTTGAATTTCCCCGTAAGAGTTACTGTCGGATTTTCTTAGGTAAAACCTCCCACGTATGTACGCATGCGTCAGGTTTTCTCTGATCTTACCAATATAGGGGTGATAGGTAAGATAACAACAAGGGGAAGAATAATAAGAAGCATTTAGAGCCGTATCAAACAACGTAGAACGGTGCTAATTTCAAATACATAGTTTAGTTGAATATGTCAAAAGAATAGCATATACAAGTTTCAAATTGAAAACTTTGGAAAGTTCCCATTTACAACTCATCACCCCTTTTCTAAGTGGAATGGTTTCCGATTGCTAGGCGCTGCTTTGAACGGACGGACAGTATGCGTGCAGGTAGGGAAAACTTTTTCTCTCGCCTTGAACATAAGTTTTAGTGTACCTTGTACATAATATTGCTATACATGATGATTTATGGTAACTCAGACTGGAATCAATTAAAGTTACAATGCTTTCGGACTCATTCCAAGGTGTGAAACAAAGGTTTCACATTATTCGTTAACTCCCAACAAGTTTTGCCCAATCTGCTGCAAACACATTTGTCAGATTCCGAGACACTGAAGTGAACATAGGATTGCTTCGCTTCGATTCCCCTGACTGTGTATCTTTACTTCACTTCCTTAGACGTTGTCCACTCCACACGATAAGGCGAGACTTTAAGCTTGAATGTTTCCTGTCGGAATGACTCGACTGGGGGAAATGTAAAAAAAAGTGTAAAACATTCTTCGGCTATAACTTTTTCAGAGTGCGATAGCGTGTTGTGTGCGACCATGTCGTGTGGATTCTCTCTCTCTTGGTTGTGAAAAAAAAGTGTGTAGGGTGCCGGAAAAAGAAGAAAAAGAAAAAAAAAAGGCGCATTCGTGATGAATAACTACATCTCGCATGAAAAAAAAATATATATATACACTGGCGGAAAAAAAATCCCAACACCAAGAAAAAATTGCCGAAGAGTAATGAAATTTGGGTAATGCAATTGTCTAGTTAACATGTTTAATTGATTAAATGTACAAGATCACTGGCTAATTTAAACTCAAGAAAATGCTGTGCAAATGTGAAATTATGTTAATTTAATAGAGGGTGTAACCTCCAGAATTTTGAAGGCAAGCCTGCAAGCGTGCATGCATTATGTCATACAGGTGTCGAATGTCACTTTGTGGTATGGAGTTCCAAGCTTGTTGCACTTGCTGTGTCAATACTAGGACCGTCATTGCTGACTGTGGATGATGCTCGAGGTGCCGTCCAATGATATATCATACGTTATCAATTGGAGACATACCTGGTGATTTTTCAGGTCATGGTAACATGTCAGCACTCTGTAGAGCACATTGCGTTACAGCAGCGATGTGAGGGCGAGCGTTATCCGGTTGGAAAACGCCCCCTTGAATGCTACTCAAGAAGGGCTGTTCTACTGGTTAAATTAACAGACTGACGACAAATTTTCAGTCAGTGAGTTTGGGATAACCACAAGAATGCCCCTGCTGTCGTAGGAAATTGCTCCAGAGACCATAACTCCAGGTGTGAGTCCCATGTGTCTAGGCCGTAGACCGCTTGGATGCAGGCGGTCCCCTGGCCTCCTTCTGACCAATATACAGCCACCACTGGCACTAATTCAGAATCTGTTTTCATCAAAAATTACAACAGATCTCCACTCCGACCTCCAGTGAGCTCTGTCGTGGCACCACTGCCGTCGGAAAAGGCAATGGTTTGCAGTCAATGGAATACCGGCTACAGGCTGCCTGGCTCGGAGCTGTCCTTGAAGTAAACAGTTCTTACCGTTCCTTGGGTCACGACGGTACCAACTGCAGCTCGAATGTCAGCCGCAGATGCAGTACGAAGCGCCACAGCCGTACGCAAGATTTGACGATCTTCCTTTTCAGTCGTGCCACGTGGCAGCTCGGAACTTGATCTTCTTGAGGTAGTACCATCCCTTGCCCATAGCTTTCAATAATCATGCATGGTGGAAACATTCCCACCCAAGTCTTTCTGCAATATCGCGAAATGAAGATCCACCTTCTTGTAGCCAAATTGTACGACCTCGTTTAAACTCGGTGAGCTGTTGATAATGGCTTCTTTGTCTTCTTAAAGGCATTGCTGGCTAATATGAATGCAATTCGTCCAATTTCACGGAAAAATAATACACACGAGCTTCACAACACGCTTTTAAAACAAGCCTTATTTGCATGTTCTGAGTGACGCCAGCTGCGCCACACTTATACACGGAACACGAAATTTCAATCGATGTCATCTTTCAGTTGTATAAACACGCCTACCAAAATTTCGTTTATCTAACACAAGTCTTTATTGGTGTTGGGATTTTTTTTCCGCCAGTGTATATATATATATATATATATATATATATATATATATATATATATATATATATATATATATATATAAATATTGTAATCAAGATACTGTTAAAATGAATCCTATAGATGATGGGAAAAACTTGATGCAAGAAGATTGACATCCTTCAATGAGAAATCAATTTTGAGAAATTAACGTCACTGAGTCTAAACGTGATTATTTACGTCATTTTTGGCATTGCTTCATATTAGGAGATAATCTGTCAGAACTCTTTGTGAACTCAGAAACGTCTAATTATAAACTGTTGTGTTTCTCTTGGACACTCATCTATTTTTAGTTCTTCTGTTGTAAAAATGAACATGCTACTTATGTTAATCAGGTGTGCACACTCATAATATTTGATATATGAAATTCAGAAAAAAAATAAATACTCTATGATAAGTCAAAAATTTTGTTTTCTCTCTGGTCCATTTCTTGCATCACTTCTACATGTTAATACACTGCATTTATGTACATCTAAAATTAATTTAATTCATTCCTTTTCACTTTTCGAAGTTCATAATTTCAACACCAGGGTAAAAGGAAACTGTTTGAGGGCCGAGTTTCTTTAAGGTCCTTTCTTGTTGAGATTTATAAAGATCGAAATCAAAGTCCACATTGGTAAGAGCTGAAAGCCTAGCAAGTTTGTCTGTAGCAAATTTGTATCATTTTCCTTCCAGCCAATATGAGAAGGGATCCATTGGAAGTTTAGTGAAGAATCTTTTTAAGGTGATTTAATGCAGGTCCCTTTGTCTCTTAAAGTTTAGTTTGAACTAGTGTAACACTTTTGTAATTTCAGTGAACTGCCATGGAATCTACAAAGAATAATGTTTAAATTAGCATGGGTGTATTTAAGAAATTTAAAGCCACTTTGATTGCCTTTAGCTCAGCAATGATAACAAAATAATCTCTGGGAGTTGTATGGTGAATGCACTGAGTCCGTTTGATAAATTCTTTACGTGTACCACTTTCAAAATTTGCAATCAATATCCCTAGATACGTCAGCATTGATCTTAATGTATACAGAGATGAAATGTTTTTTTTTCCTTAGAGCGAAAGCTCTTAAAATATATGTAATTTAATTTTTCTATTTTTTTTTTTTTTTTATCTTTTTTTAAAAAAGAGAGATTTTTGATCAACTGATCAACGTTGCCCTTCTATTAGGAGGGAATGCTGTAGATGTTAATGTTTTATTAAGACAAATTAAAGGAATTTCATACTCTAAGGCTGTGTTCATAGCATTTTTCTTTTAATAAAAATACAAGATTTATATTTCCGTTAAAATGGAGAAATTCACAACACACCTTCATTTATTTTAAAGTTTTTAGGGTTAAAATTGTGAATATGATAAATTGTATAGACGTTTTTTTTCCTTTCCATTGATTCTGATTCATAAATCAATTAAAAAATGTATTTGTAACAACTAGTAAACTCAGATAGAATTACGGTAAAGTAGCTTTGGAGAGTTTTCAAAAAACATGACCCCACATTCATTCCTGAAGTCCCAGTACAATTTAAAATCATGTCACACGACTTGACTAAAAAAAAGATAAATAAAAATAATTAAATAAATAAAATAAAATAAATAAACAAAACAAAAATTTATAAATAAGTAAAATAAAGAAAAATAAATTAAAAAATATATATACAGGGTGTCCACTCCAATCGTGGACCAATAGCTAATTTCTAAACCGTTAGAAATAAGCATATAGTTTATTTAGGAAAAAATCTCCAAATTACGAAAGGAATTTTGGGTCTATTCAATGTTTTTCAAAAAATCAAATTTTGAAAGAGTTACGAAATTTAAATTTTTATACAGCCCCCCCAGTCCTATCAATTATATTTAGTAAAACATTCTTGACACTGTAACGTTTAAAACTAAAAAAAAATCACTCTTCTACCACAAAAATTGACCGAGTTATGACGTTTTGAAAAATCAAGATTTTGCATTATTTTATGACGTCATCGAGCGATCGCTTAAGGGACCGTATGCGAAATCCTTCAAAATCTTGATTTTTCAAAACGTCATAACTCGGTCAATTTTTGTGGTAGAAGAGGGATTTTTTTTTGTTTTAAACGTTACAGTGTCAAGAATGTTTTACTAAATATGATTGATAGGACTGGGGGCTGTATAAAAATTTAAATTTCGTAACTCTTTCAAAATTTGATTTTTTGAAAAACATTGAATAGACTCAAAATTCCTTTCGTAATTTGGAGATTTTTTCCTAAATAAACTATATGCTTATCTCTAACGGTTTAGAAATTAGCTATTGGTCCACGATTGGAGTAGACACCCTGTATATAAATCATCAAACGTTCCGATAGAATTTAAAGTAATCTGTAAAATGCTTGTAGTCCAGGCTAGTGTTCATTGAAATGTCATCGAACCTAAAATTTTTACATATATGACATTTTTTGGCGGTTTCTATATGAATTTGACCTGCTGATTCCGAATCCGTTGAGTGCCAGACGCTAAACCTTGAGCATTTTTGTCAAAATGGCAAAATCCAATATGGCTGCTGTAAAAGATATAAACAAATTAATGGAAACGTACGTGCAATGAAACATTTTATACACTTAAAAATGATTGTACTCTTTAGTCAAAATATAATTCTATTGGAAATTTATATTTATGAGAAGTATACGAATAAAAAAATTATAAAAATGGTAAAATTCAAGATACCAGCCTGAAAAGTTGTAAGGTTTGTTTTCAGGTATTAATCATTTTTTAAACCGTAATTTACATGAAAGCAGAATGTTTTAACAAAGATAAATGCTTAAAATGATGTGCAGGGAGCATAAAAATGTGATTTAGCCTAAAAATAACACTTTAAAAATATTTAGAAACATTCCAAACTTAAGTTTTGGGATTTTGCCGGTTTAAACTAATTTCCTGCAAGAAACAAGTTTCTTTTGCGAAAAGTTTCCCATATTGATACAAGTTGCATGAATGCGAACTTCTCACCGGTGTGAAACGTATTTTTAACTACCAGTTGGAAGGTATATCCAACGTGTTTGTTTAGTGTTTCGTCTTCAGTTGGATTATAGATTGTCCAGATTAACATCACCCAAGTAAGGGTATGTGCAATCTCTCGATATTGTAGTTTTGGATGAATTTCAAACAAATTAGCGGCTCAGCTATTTGCTTGAAATTTCTGCCTTAGCTGTAGCCATATTTGTTAAACTGCTCCAGGAGCTTTCTTGGTAAGCCAGAAAGGTGCCAAACTGCTACCATCAACCTATCTTAAAGTTTTTTGCAAGTTCCCGATTTATTGCCGTAAAGTGACTGACTTTTGTTTGGAAGCGTTATAAATTCTTTAGCTAAGTTTTTTACTTTAGCAGGATACTTTCCTGATTTCTTCCAGGTATGTTACTGGCAGAAGTTAAGCCTATAACTGCCCATTATTTTCCAGGTGTATTTCGCTTTGTTTTTAGTGAAACTGTGTAGAGAGAAATTGGCTTAAAACATATCAGACAAATAAAAAACATATTTTCCGATAAGAAGAGACTCGTATGAGAAAGACCACCACAAAAAACTATTTTTTCCTAATGAAAAAGCGAGAACATTCTTAGGGCTAATGAGATATATTCGATGGATGTTTTGTGATAACTTTAGAAGCGTCTGCGAATCAACCGAACAAAACATTGTTACTAAACTAAAAGGGAGAAAAAATCTTGAGATTTATCTGGAAGATTCATTAAATACTTTGCAGTAATTTTAAAAATACCTGTGAGACAGCAGAACAAAATATTGTTACTACTTAACTCAAAAAAATTGCAAAGTTTTCTATTTTGATGCTTTATTTTAACAGAAAGCCTTTTTTCATTTTACTACTTCAAATGACAGTACAAATCACTATACCCACCATCTCTACAAAAATGTGTTTAGTTTTTTTTTTCCTTTCTTGATGTGATATAGACTTAAACGTAAAGTATTGATAGGGCTTAAAATGCAGAGGACTCGGGTAAAATTGGCAAGACACAGATGCATGCATGTAACAAAACGTGTCCTCAAGGATGTCACTAAACATTAAGAAGGTTAAAACAATGCTTACGTTCACCGCAAAGACTAAAATCTGTGATTCAAATCATACGCCAGACACAAGAATGGTATATAGTTTAATGAAGTCATCAAGGGAAAGCTTCCTTGCAGAAATTATTTAGTCATGAACTGACTCCTCTTCCTACTGATTTATTTGATGATGAGTGAAATATGAGAGGTCCAAATAAATCTGCACAAGAGTCAAAACTAAAGGCAGTTTTCAGGGTAGGCGGTAAGAATAGTCCAGAAATTATCATTCTTGGTGAATGTGCAACATTGTGGGTAGTACCTATACTCGCAAAGCTCTGCTTGAGTAATTGTATTGATAGTGCAGAAAACCTTATTAGGCACGAAATACAAACCATTCTTGCGGTGCAAAATCTGTTTAAGATATACGATAAATTTAGTACTACGTCACAACGTCGAGCCACACAAGAGAAAAATGTCTATTGTGTTTTTAAACGTAATGAAAAATCACCACTTTCTAAAAGAGATATCTTACTGAAAATAGTACCAAATATGACGCAAGTAATTAAGTTTGTTGTGAGCCGACTGTGTTCGATCTCCAGGTCAATGTGTAATTATTACTGGTACCGATTCTTTTCCGATTAGATTGGTGTTGGAATTCAACAAGCTTTTATTTCTCATTAAGAAGCTGGTGTGATTATGACTCACTATTTAGCTAAAGTCAGTAGTATTTTAAAAGAATTTAGAAACCTTCCAAATTAAAGTAAGTCACGTTACGGCAAGAAATTGTAAACTTCCCAAAAACTCTTAGATAGGTTGATGGTAACAGTTCAGCACTTTTCTGGCTTACAAAGAAAGCTACTGGAGCAGTTTAACAAATATGGCCAGTGCTAAGGCAAAAATTGCAAGCAATTAGCTAAGCCGCTTATTTGTTTTGCAATTCATCCAAAACTACAATATCGAGAGATTGCACATACCCTTACTTGGGTGAAGTCAATCTGGACAATCCATTATCGAGCTAAAGGCAAAACACTAAACAAACGGATTGGATATACCTTCCAACTGGTAGCTAAAAATATCTTTCACACTAGTGAGAAGTTCGCATTCATGCAACTTGTATCAATATGGGAAACTTTTCCGCAAAAAAAACTTGTTTCTTGCAGGAAATTGGTTTAAACCGGCAAAATCCCTAAACTTAAGTTTGGAATGTTTCTAAATATTTTTACAGTGTTATTTTTTGGCTAAATCACATTTTGTATGCTTCCTGCATATCATTTTAAACATTTATCTTTGTTAAAACATTCTATTTTCATGTAAATTACGGTTTAAAAAATGATTAATACCTGAAAACAAACCTTACAACTTTTTAGGCTGATATCTTGAATTTTACCATTTTGGTAATTTTTTTATTCGTATACTTTTCATAAATATAAATTTTCAATAGAATTATATTTTGACTAAAGAGTACTATCATTTTTAAGTGTATAAAATGTTTCATTGCACGCACGATTGAATTAATTTGCTTCGTACCTTTTACAGCAGCCATGTTGGATTTCGCCATTTTGACAAAAATGCTCAAGGTTTAGCGTCTGGCACTCAACGGATTCGGAATCAGAAGGTCAAATTCATATAGAAACTGCCAAAAAATGTCATATATGTAAAAATTTTAGGTATATGGCCTTCTAGCCTGGACTATTGTGTATTCTGATAAAAGACGTATGTTCTGATCCCGCTAAAAGATACTAGAAAGCAAATGCTCGGAGAGAATTTGGCTAGTTATATTTTGTAAAAGTATTTTTTTTTTATTGAATTTGTTTTCATATACGCATCATACCATGAACGTTATTTTGAATGATTTAAAACTGAAATTGTGTAATTAGTGCGTATGACTATGCTATGGTACGGTTTTTTTAGTAAATTGTTGGAAACCAAAATGTTGCTTTTATGACTTGGTGTGCTCTCTCTAGCTCTATACCCTTCTATGGTTTAGTTTTTACGCGGAGATGTAAAGGAAAAAATAACTTGAACATTTATAACGTAGCCAATAAAGTGTGTGTATTCCTAAATTTAGAAACGAAAATTGAATTACTATTTTTTAAATTATTATTGTTTTTACGAAAAATAGTATTTTTCAAAACACCAGTAACATTTGAGGAATAGGAAGGAGGAAAAGGGGGGTAAAAAATTACATGAAAGGCTTGTTATGACTTTTTTAAAGATTTTCAGCCTCCTTTTCGTGGAACTGTCATTAATAATGCTATGAATAATATGAATAACAAATCTCTCCCCCCTTGTGTCCTTCATTAGTTTATTTAACATAGTACATTCTTTAGGATTACTGATGATGGCTTCGCCACACTTTTGGTTGAGTAAGAAATATTTATTACCCTCCCTGCATTTAACAGCTGTTTATCAAACAATTAAGTTTAGTCTTAGTGTCATGAAAATAATTAATAACGTCCACTCATCGTTTATCAAAACAATGTCGCTAAGTCAGGATTCAAGCACCGGCACTTTTGACCTTCAGTCTACTGGACACCAGTTTAGAAAGCACCTGTTATGCATAGACCATTAAATTTCAAATTATATTCAAGTATTTTATGAAGTTCAATTAATCTTAAATCTCAAGTAAATACACTTAGTTGAGCATTATTGCAATTAATCATGGGAGATCAAAACTGCCATACAAGCGATTAATATACATGGTAATTATTCTTAGTATTGCCTTTGATAATTTTTCATGACTTTGTGATTGATAAAGCTTTTTACGAACTTCAAGGCTTAAAATCCTTGAAATTTTCACTCCAATACGGGGGAAAAGAAAACTTTTGCGGCGCGTTATATAACTGCAGAAAAAGCTGAAATTTCTGGCTAGTCTTTTTTCTTTTGTTTTCAAATCTTTGATGAAATAAGGGCTGTTTAAAAATCGTTCATTATATTTATGAGCGTCACATATTTACTACATTAAAAAGTTTTTTTTTGGGTATGGTTTTGATGAAATGTTCCATATATTTAACGCTTGATGGCGCCAAGGTGAAATATTTTTGCCTTAGGTAACTAAGTAAGTGCAATCAGTCAAAAATTTATTTTTTCTCATTAATAAACTGAATTTTTGAAAAGCTTTTTCCATTTACATACGTTGTTGTTGGAATAAAAATAAGAAAAGCGTATGTCATTCTACTGTAGTTTCTAAGTAAATAAAGGTTTTGTTGAAAGATCAGGAAAAAAAAAAAAAAAAAAGAAAAATCCATATCTTTGAACGTAAACACATTTTTTCTTCATGCATCAATTTTATAAAATGTAAATTGCACTATCATGATTCCAATATTTCCAATGGGTTTACTGGTTAAAATGACATACACGCAAGGATTGTCATAAGTGAAATATACTCCTCCTATTGGAAAATTCAGGCTGCTTTCTAATCAAGTAATGAATTGACTTATGGGTCAATATTTAGAAAAGTGCCAATTTAAAGTTGGAGTTTTCTGAAAAAAAATTTTTTTTGCAGAAAAAAACTAATATTGGATTTTAAGTCTAAATTGGGTCTAAATGCAAGAAAATAAAAGGGGGGGAGGTCAAGGAAGTTATTCACCCCCTCCTTAGATTACTCACTTTTAAGCCGTTACAGATCTGAAGTTAATATAAGCTACATATTTGAGTTTATGCTTTCAGTCTTCGTTAACATCTCTAAATATGATATCATTTCCTTGCATTTTTAACGTAGAATTAAGATAATTATATTAAAATATATATATTAGGCTAAAAAATCAAATTTCATTATAAAAAAAGCATTTCTCGAAAATAAAAATGAGCGATAAGGTTTTTAGATAAAATAAATTATGAGATTACCAAATCCAAGCTAATAAAACATTTGTTTTGTTTTGAAACAACACACAACTTCAACTTTTTCAACACACAACTCTGATGCTTGTTTTTCTTTAATTAGTTGCAGGAAATTTAATTTCTTGATCAGAAATTCAAATTTAGCATGCTAGTTATTTAGTTATTTAGCGAAGTTATGAGAAATTGAAGCACCAAAAAATAAATAAATAAATAAATAAATAAATAAAATAATAATAATTAATTAACTTAATTTCTGCAGTGTCAATGTTTCTTATCTTACTAATTTCTATTGTTAGGTCATACAAACCACAAATGAAGCAATTGTACTAAAACTCATTGCTTTTCATTTTTTAAGAACAAAAATATTCAATACATATGGCTAAAACCTATGATTTTTGCTTTTTATAATTCTGAAACGTGTGAGTTAGTTCTGTAACATATTCGCTGTTTTTCAATATTACAGCTCTGACTGTTACCGATCTGACAAACTGACAAAGTTTTTTTTTTTTTTTTTTTTTTTATTTCCGAGTCGATGGCACTAAACCAAAATCAAACACGTGTTTTTTTCACTTGTAATAAAGTACTATACTTATATATAAAATAATTTTTAAAATAATAAAAACTGCGAATTTTAGAGCGTGTTACCGATCTGATGACTCAAATGACACACATTTTATAAAATCACTTTAAAAAATCTTATCTACAATTTTAGATGCAGAAATGCGAATTTTTAATTACAATTTGATAAACATCCCACCAGATACTCAGTATCACGTGGTATAGGTGCAGGAAATGATTTTGGGAGCCTAAACATAGATCGGAAGTTATTGTTACCGCTCTGACGGCGGAACTTGGGACACGCTTATTTCGCATCGGCTAGAAAATCAGAAATCGATTAAAACAAAAAGGAAGTAAAGTATTAACAAAGGGGTAAAAATAGAATCGTTTTTTGTGCAAGTGCGTTTTTTTTTTTGGGAAGTTAGAAAGTGCGCATTACCTGTTTACATGCTAAGCTTTGCTACTGGGGACACGTTACCGATCTGATTTTTGATGTATAAAAACAATATTTTCTGAAGAAAAAAAAAATTCTGATGTTATTAGATGAAATGAAAGCAGAACCTTATCTTCTTTCTGGGGAAAATTATTTTTTTAACTAGTTATTGAAATCCTAGTGTAAATTCACTTGGGACTCAAATTGGCACTTTTCTAAATATTAGCTCTTATGCCTGTGCTATTATCATACAAGCAGAAGTTTAGGTTCGTGAAAAAAACTCTGCTCCTAGTAGAGGGCAGTGTACTTATTTTTTCTTTTAAGTTGCCTTGCGCCATTGGTACAATTGATAGAGAAACGTGCTTATCAGATTTTGTAAAATTTTTGGCTTATAACCACAATGGTTCTTGATAGTCCATATATAAGTGTAAGACATAAAATTAATAACGTTTTCTCCATTATATTTCCTGTGGAAAAAATTCTAAGACCAAAACTGAACTAATAATCCGTTACATTAAAGTGGAGCAATGAGTGGACATATATTCCTGCCCAAAACATTTTTTATCAACCTTTAAGCCTATCATATTTTTCCAAAGCAACTTAACAAATATTTCGTTTTTCAAGATTTATTTTACTTTCCTTCCTGCCTAGTCACCCACTTTTTCATCAATACTTGTTTCCTAAATATATGTGTTCTTCTAAGAAAGTCACCCGTTTTATTATAATTATTTTTTAGTACTTGATAATTTAGTTTTATTTGCACTTACCTTTGCGTGACACAAGAATTAGTTCAATCTCACTACCTATTTTTTTTTCTTTATATATGTGAAAATGTGGCATTTCTCTTAAAGAACTTGTTTCCATTCAATACATTAAATAAAAACAAAATATTTTAAAATAAAATAAAAAATTACATATGCATGTTCCTCGAGAATGAAACCTACTTTGATTGAAACTTTGATTGAACAACATGGATTACTCAAGAAACTATAGATAATTATGGTCAAAATATAAAACTCAAGCAAGTGAACGGGACGGAACTTAAATTTTTCTGAGCAGATTGTTCGTTACAAAATGCTTTGTAAGAAAATATAACTAATTTTTGCAATTTTTATGCATTTCAGTACTCTTTTTCTTCCCAAATGTTACTTCATAAAATATATAAATAAAATCTTCTCATTTTTAAGACATTGCTAGTTACACGGGAAGTTTCAAATCCTTTTTCCGTTGTTTAGAATCAAAACAGGGAAGATTTCATAGATTTTGCTGCATTCAATAGTGTGAAATTTTAATTCCAATAAAACACGACGCGAAACGTAGAACTAATATCAAGACACAAACCTCGAATCTAAGAACGCATATATTAATGCAATTCAACCTTCACCTCCCTCCCTCTATCTTCCTTCGCCACAGGGTCACAGAAGGATTCCCGCGGAGAAACATTTCAGAAATAAAACAAATTACCGCTGCTTGGAAATCAAACAGGTGACCGAGCATGCTAAGTGGATTTTTATTCGAGTTAGAAAGGACCACTGCCACCAAAGCGAAATTACAATTAAATTTACAACAATTACTGTCATGTTATTAGCGCTAAAGCATCATGCACCAAAATCTTCTCCGTATTGTTTAATGGAGAAGATTGACAAAAAGCATTTAAAACGTTTTTTGAACTAATTAACCTACTTGTTACACCTGTCAAATCACAACTTTATTCACTAACGCATTCAATTGTATTCAGCATGCGATTACCACAATCCATTTTTCAAGTACGCTGACTAACTTGAAGTTTTTGGCTATTTTTCAAATAGCGTATTTCCCTAGCAAAATCATTATGTCACTTGTAAGAAATTGGGATGTCATTAGCGATAAGAAAATTATAATAATTTCATTAGTTTGATATAGCTTCTGTTTCGCATGGTGGACAGTCTTTTTATAAGATCAATCACTACATTCTTGCTTGAGCATGTAGATGTATGGAAATAAAATTCATTTGTGCTGTTTGTGTTCTTGCCGCGCGGATATTTAAGCTTCTGGATTAGAAAATAGATGGAACTATGAACGACTGAAGTCTGGGAAACTTCTACAAAACTGCATAGAGTAGTTTGACCACGGATATAAAATGGACATACCCCAACCTCAATATTCTATTTGTCTTTCTGCTTATCACTACACAGTTGGGAAAAAGTATTGCAAGTTTGAGAAATCAAGCACTTTTTTTTAATTATGAGCTCCAAACACATTGTTTTTCAAAAAAACTGTTTTTAAATGTACATGTGGTGGAGAAGTTTCATAACGTTTGTAGTGAAGTTTGGAGTCATGAAGTACGAAGGGAATGATTCTCGTACCTAAAGTTCGCAGTTCTGATGAACAGATGATCTTCATGAATTAAGGGGGAATTTTGCCTTAGAAGACATTTAAAAAAATATTTTTGGCGATTTTAATAAGATTAAAAAAAAAAAAAAGCAAGTTCAGATTATTTTACTACATGTCGAAACATGGGGAAGAAATGAGAGAAAAACATTCGCATGCAACCGATTTGTATGCACATTCGTGCAACTGCTGTTTTTAATTGGAGATAGTGAGGCTCGTAATTTTCATTACGTGTGAAGGACTTTTGTAGTGATTCACTGCATGTCAGCGCGTTGATAAAACCCCAGAGATGCTACTCCTTCTGGATATTTTTTAATATTGTGGTTTCTCATCAGTTAACATGAAATCAAAAAGGGTGGAAAGGACAAAAGTTTCTTATTTATGCATTTTCTTTCGAAGCTTTTATATAAAAGTTTAGCAAAGTAACATATTCACTGAGGTTCCTTTTTGAAGAGCTGTTCTTACCGCCCTTCTGTTCTGCCGAATCCTTTCACAGATCCCGAGTAGCACCAGCGCATTCAGTGCAGCATTTCAACATATTTTCACAACCCACTACTATGTTATTGATGGAGTTAATTATCAAAACCAGTATGCTCCCTCGACATAAATGTACCATTCAAGAGGACACTAGTGTCAAAATTGTCAGCTAAATTAGGGTTAGCTTCCAAATATACTTTTCACACTTAATTTCAGCACACTTAAAAAAAATTAACTTAAGTCTTATCCCTATCAAAATACTTACTAGACGCTTTTACCGTTGTTTCTTTGACATTTATTTCCAGCAAAAATAAAATATTTTATCGGTTATTTTACTGTATTTTTGTTGTGCAGCGCGGCATTAGAAAACGTATTGCGTTTTAGATTCACTTATATCATACATCAGATACCTAAAACATACATAAACACCTTTTCTTACACTTAATTCTTCATTATTTTTCTTTGGTGAATGTCTGGAAACCACATCTTCTCAAAGTAATCTAAGTGCTCAGAAAAACTGAATACGATGGTACCCCCACACTAAAAATTCACACAAGTAAATAGCTGCAGTGCAAAAGAGAAATAAAATAATAAGTTAAGGAACTGTTTTCATGAACAGCTATACCCGTAGCCGCAGCACAAAGTTTGAAATAAATTACAAACCTTTATATTCATTTTTATGAAATGCATGTTTCTTTTAAAACATCATAGCATAAATCATTAAAATAATGAATTGTAATTAGGTACAATTGAATGTAACGGTATGATTACTTAACTAGTAAGTTTCACTCATAGTTTTTGCTATATCGATGTAGTTCCCTCTGGCTCTATTCGTAACTGAATATAATACATTAAATTAGCGTCACAGCGTGGCATAATATCTAATTGAAGGTGGTCATTTGCAAAACACAAGCTTATTAAGCATGCGTCAACTTAGAAATTCATGAAAGAAATTAATAGTATGAGCACTGTTAATGAATGTTTTTTTTCTCCGTTAAAACGATTGAACGCGAGATCATTTGAATTAAACGGACTAAGTTATCCTCAAGTAGATAATTTACAAATCAAAGTATAAGTTATAAATGGCAATTAAAAGGAAATGGAAATGAATATGGTCGTAAATTGAATATGAAAGTAGTTCAATGTGAGATTAGAATTTGAACAAGAGGGCTTTGTGTGATCAGAATCAAGCATATAATAAAGCGTACGTTGCTGCGCTGTGAAAAGGAACTTGAAAACCTGCTGCGAAAAGACAACGCAATATTTGTTGTTTTCTTTAGACCTGCAAAATACAGAGTAATTAAAATTAAGCTGATAGAATGCAGAGGCACATATCTCTGGTTCTACGGCAAGGAACAGAATGTGAAATTGTAAATCTATATTATGTGGACGAGGTATGTGTATAAACAATATTGCTTAAAATTTTTACAGTATGGTGGGCTGCAACACTAATACGAAAAGCAAATCTGTAGCTAATATAATTTTATTTTTAGACAGCACTATGGACTAGTGAAATTGTTCATACATTGTAAACATGCCTTTTAAGAATAAGGAACCCGCATTCATTACGTGAATATTTTTATCGTATAGAGATAAGATGACCATACATTTTGTTTTGAGCCGGATTGTCCCGTTTTCAGGTATCCTGTGCCGTTGTCCCTACATATATTGAAATCTCCCGTTTTCTGAAGTGATAGAATGGACAACGGAATGCTTCAACCAAAAGTCATTGTGTGGAGATGTTTAGGCATTAACAATTAACTAAATCTGGCATACTTCTTCAATGTATACCAGGCTTCTTCGTCAAAAGACAAGAAAGTATCAAGGTTTCTTTGATTTGAAGCCGACTGGACGGTACTTTGACCAGATCAGTCTTGCAGATCGATGGCAGTGTCTTGAAAAATGATGGTCTTTATCTTGAGAATTTTTTTTTTTGTTTTTTTTTTTTTTTTGTTTTTGAAATTACTTGCAAGTGACATTTCAATTTTTCGCAAGTGTTAACAACTTTTTCGGACCTCATATGGTCTAGCGCACTCACTTAAAGAGTATTTTTGCTAATGTCTAATTTGTGAACTAGAGAAAAAGCGCAGTTACAAATCGCAGTTCTTGAGGCAAAGCTATTTTTTTAAAGTAATTTGCTTGAAGTTATGCGAAGTTTCATTTTTATTTAAAATCAGTACTAAATGCACTTAAGCAAATTGTTACATTAAAAATTACACCAATTCTTTTCTTTGTTTAAATGTTTATTTATCTTTTAATCTGTCATTAAAAAAAAAAGTTTTCTTAAAAAATACACACAAGTAGATACATAAAATTCGAAAGTGTTCCGTTTTGAGGAAAACAATAAATAGTCACTTTATACAGAGAGTATTGCTTGGGCAACCCTTCATGCTTATCGGAATATGAGAAACTTGAAACTGATGTCCTATGTTTTCAGCATTTTGTTGACCGAAAACGTGTGCACACGGAGAGCACAATTGTGTTCATAAATAAAATATTAAATTTTTCTTTACTTGTCAACTGTTACTTTTTCTTTTAACGTCGCTAAAACACCACCTAGTGGTACCCCCCCCCCCTCTTTTTTGGAAGTAATATCTTCCGCGTAACATACATAGCATATACATAAAGTTCCATTTGAATACGTACAGTTGATCCGAATGCATGAGCCTGCGAGTAATGTCAGTACCCCCCCCCCCTCCTCGCCCCATGCCTGCAGGCATGGTTACTAGTTGCTCCTGATATGCTAGATTAGGTCCTGTGATAGCCGCTTTCTTTTAAAATAAAGAAAATAGAATCACCCAATACAAACTAGCGTAACGAACTGTAAAATGTCGAAAGGCGTTTTCTGTATATAACAAGAAGTTCTGTCAAGAACTAAACGAGCCTACTTTCCCGTACATCGACATCGGCATTCTTGCATCTGATCATTATTCTCTTAATTATCTGAGACAAAAATTATGTCAAACATACCTTTTTACCACTTAAAGCTGATTTCTAAAAGTAAAATGTACCCCTCTCATCAGATGAAATAGACACATAAAAAGTAAATAAATGAATAAATAAAGTTTTGTCGCACCTTTTAAAGAATGTAACTGTTACAGTTCTTCCGTAGAAAAATTCCTCAATTGTTTTCAAAAAAAAATAAAAGCACAAAGTACATAAAAACCCATTTTATCAAAGAAAGAAAAAAAAAAAAAAAAGAAAAAAAAAACTCGTCCGTTGATAAAATGTCTCGAATTTCACTTTTAATCCGTTGCCAGTTTTTAAATATAAATAAAGAATAAAATGCTCTTGTGAATGAAACATTTTTGTTACAAAAAAAAAAAAAAAAAAAAAAAAAAAAACAATCGTCCGCCAAAAAAAAAAAAAATAATAATAATAATAAATAAAATAAAAGAAATGAATAAATAAACAAAAAATCGTCTGCACAATGAGTCATTTTTTTTTTTTGAGCCTGCATTTCTGCCATGTTTGCGGAGACGGAGTCGGAATCAGAGTCCTCACAGAAGATTATTCAGAAAAGTACTTTACAAAACCATTTTCTTACAAAGTTAGTTTGAAAGAAATCCGACTTTAGGTTCAGGATCAACATTTAACTTAAATTCCCCGTAGGCGCTAATAATAATTTTTTTTTCTGAAAGCATCGCGGGACAGGTTGTTTGAACGGTTCAAAGTTGAACCAAAAATTGTTCAAATCGAAAAATCAAATTGGGGAATGAGCTGTACTCGCCGAGATCTTTCCAACAAAAAAAAGTTTCTCCAAATCGGAATGTTCATTCAAAAGTTATTGGGGGGGGGGGACAGACAGACCGACCGACAGACCGACGCACAAATTCCCCATCTCAATACCCTGCTTTCAAATTTTTAATTTTTCGATATTCATTTTACCTTTTTATTTTTTAACTTGGCAATATTTTTTGGACTTGGCGATACTTTTTTAACTTGGCGATATTTTTTGGACTTGGCGATATTTTTTAGATGCATTAAGCTACTTTTAATACTTTTTTCGTCTTTCTTTTATTTTTCAAGGGAAAGTAGGCTAAAAAAGACTAAAGACTAACGCTCGGCATTTATCAACTAATTACTGAATTCCATTTCAGTTTTTTATATTTTCTTCGCAAGCAGATGAAGTGAGCAGAATTTCCCTACTGGGTATGGTAATTCTGCACAGCACTTTCTCAGTTTTTATCTTTTTTATGTCTTTCAGAGAACGAATTGCTTCAGATGCAAGTAGCAGTTACATGTTTTTTAGTTTTGTGAAGTAAAATGCACATAATTCGATCACTATAGCCAAAAAAAGTCAAGTAGTTTTTCCATTACTTTATTTAGCTTAAATATTGTTCTTTAAAAGTTAAAAATAAGTCACATAAAATTAACCAAGATCAGCTTCAAAAATAATGCTTCAATGTCTTTCGAAATGCAGATAATTTTACGATGAATTTTGAGACTATTGTAGGGGAAAAAATGTGACAGGTTTAAGTCTCTGCCGTAAGCGTTCGTATAAACTAATTTAAATTCTTTAACTAAATTTAGTGAATTCAAGCTTTCTACAAATTCTTTTTCTAAATGTTCCGCGTTTAGAACTTTTCCCGTAATGCTTATTCGAAGTAACTGATGACAGTTGGATCCAAAGATTGTATGAGATTCATTATTCATCAAACTGTTTAGCTTTTTTAAATATATTTTAATTATGTAAACTTAATGTGTTCCAAACACGCACACACACACACATATCGTAAACTGAGAATGAAAGGGAAACATCTTCTTTTGGAAGTATATTGGAATTTAGAGATAATTCAATTTTAAAAAGACCCCTTCATTCTCGGTCTGCGATATGTACACCAATGCACATAGGAATGAGTTGGTCTCATGAAACTCTTTAAAACAAAAGAAGTTTTGTTTTAAAAAAACTGGTCTCAGGAAAGTTGTCAGAGAAGGCAAACCGGCCCATATATACAGCAAAACCCCCAACACAGTCAAAATTTATTTATGTACTAGCTGAGTGGTCCCGCGTTGCACGGGCTTCCTCAGAAATAAAAGCGATGTCAAGTAGCACATGCTTAACACACATGCTAGAGGACAATTGAAAAATTTGTGGTATAATTTCCCATTAGAATAACGACACAAAACTGCTCATTATTTCTCTAAAATTAACAAGATTATAAATGGATTAGTTGTTTTCAGATTTATAAATAGGAAAAAAAAACCCTACTATAAGCAATTACTTCCGCGGTTAGTCTTATTGTTTTTTTGGGAAATTTCAAATCGAATAATACCTCGTTCGATTATCTACTTTCAGCGGTTATTGAGAAGTTTAAGCTTCAGACGGACAGACAGACAGACGCGAAAATATTTTAATAGTATGAATTATATATTGAGCAATGTCCAATTGCTCTTCTTTTTTTTTTTTTTTTTTTGACGTCGTGTAGTCCCTTCTTTAGATTGGTAACCTGCCAACGTGGCGCGTCCACCAGCCCCTGCTCCTCCACCATGCAGGTCATGATGGCGACTGTGTCCTGCATGGTGGTGAAGGAGAATGAGCACGCACGAACATGTATACGCATGGCAACGCACGCACACACTTATTACAGTTCGTCATTTCGAAAACTTAATTTGAATTCAAGTGATAAAAATAATTATTAAAATTTTATACTTAAACATTTTAGCTTAAAATGCTTTTTTTTAGCAGTATTTTTCAAGACATAAAGCTTTCATGCTTTTTCTTTAACTTTCACAGCACAATTAGACTAATAAGGACAACCTGTCCAATTATATGCCAAAATGACCTTTGCAAATAGTCATTTCATTAGACAAAAAAAGAGGGGGGGGATAGCACATTCATTATGCAAATGTAATAAGTAAACTGTTTACGAATATATTGCTCCTGTTTAGTTTCACCGTTTGGGTGCTTAACTTCTTAAGCTACAAAAACATTATTCTTTTCTTTCTTTTTGCACATGTAATATTTATGAATGCAGGGTGCTAAAAAGAAGAAAAAGGAGTTAAACGATCATCCTTTAATGGGTTAAATCATTTATCACAATTTGCAGTTGATTTATGGCAATCAATTATAGCTATGAATAACTCATAACATCCAAACTACTATAATTTTTGAGAATATATTTCTTTATGACTATTCCAGATTTAGAGGAAGGACATTGTGTTACCTGCTGTTAAAGCAGCGCAAAATCCGTCAAAAACTCCCACTCAAAACGCTGAGTAGTTAACTAATCCTTAACAAGCTTTCCGTAGTTGCTCATTAATTCGCAAATGCGGTTTAAAAGGAAGTGCATTGCTGGAGGAGGTGATAAGTTTAATTGGAGTATGAGGATCGTAATAAGTTAGGGCTCGGTGCCAAATGCTTTAACAGAGAAAGTGCGCTGTAGTAATTTGAAAGTTTTCTACAAAACTTTTAAGAATTGAAACTTATTGAAAAAAAAAAAAAACTATTTGTGAAATGTGAAAATTTTCTTATTCCTTCAAAACACAAATATGGAAACAATATACGTACAAGGTGTGTCAATTAAATAACGGTACTGCGCATGTCCTAGCCGTTAGATGTGATGTAGAGGAGTAAATATAGAGTTGAATTGTTCATTATACTTGTTGTGATGCAGGTACATTACATAAAAAAACGACAAAATTTTGCATATTATTATCCATTTTTCTACGCGTATGAAAAGCTAGGTAGATTTAAAGATTAAATCAAAGAAATGGATAAAATAGAATATTACTTTTTGTTCGTTTATATTATGTATACTTTGCTTGAAATATTTTTATTTGTAATAATTAGTTGCTTTAACTCATGTTTAAGTATAATAAACTTTTATTGACAGCTATTGATTTTGTTGAAAGGAATAATATCAATTAAACATTACTTTTCCCCACAAATAGAGGCTGTCTAAAATGTGTTGAAATAGTACAACAGCCTTGTTACTGTAATTTAACTCGAAATATGAAGGTATTGAAGACACTGTCACTCATTTCTGCTTTGTTAACACAGTCATTAAAACTCTAGCAAATAGCTATTTCGGGGCTACTACAAATGAAGCCCCACCGAAATAGCTATTTGCTAGAGTTTTCAAACTCTTTTTAATATTTTATTTGTACTTTTGGAGACATTGTCTTGTATTTTTAACTACATTCTATCAAGAATGATTTCCAGTACAATTTAAGCCGAAGACCCAATTATTTGGGAGTTAAACACTTCATATTTTATTCTTGAAGCATTTTGTGGGTCATCAAATTTTACGATAATTTTTTAAGCATTTTCTATTCATAAAATAAATTTATGGCCGGTTACAAAATTTGAGCCCAATTCTGTTCAAGGTTAGAGTCGTAAAACATTTATGACTTTGAATTCATGATAGGTGGCCAATTAAACCAGATGCTTCTGAAATTTTATTTCTACATTTACCGACAAAAATATTTTATGCTCGAGGTAGGGGATCATTATAATAACTTCCTGGCATAACTCGAATTGCAAGTACAGGCAACGAGGTTACCATTTCAGGGAAAATTTCGTATAACCTCGATTAATGATTTTCTTTACTTCTGCGACGTGCAAATATTTCTAAATGAAGCATAAAATGTATACATAGATAAATATATATTTTCTTTTTGCATAAAAACAATTGTAAAGAAGTGTCATGTAATTTGAACAACGGCAACCCGTGCCCACTTGAGTCTAAAAGAGCGAACTGGCACTTGTTCACTGGACCAAATCAAAAAAATATTTTTTCTGGATATTCGAAATTTCACTCTGATAAAACTGTCCCCTCTCCAGAAGAATCTCAAAAACATTTATCCAAATTATCATGGACCAAACTTTTACCTCCCTCAACCCTCAGAAGGATATTAACAGTTGATGTGATACTCCCTTTTCCTCGAATCAAAATAATATCCATTATTTTTATTTCTGTTAAAGGTTCAAATTATTAAAAGATTATGACGTAAAAGGTGTAGAAAACTGCTAAAAACTGAAAAATAGGAAGGAAACAATTCTAAAAATGATGTGAGAAATAGGGGGAAACAATGGGGAAGTTTGGATTTAACAGTTCATTTTACAAAAGAATGAGCAAGAATAGCGGCAGAAGAATTTTCAAACTTTCGATTGGAATTATTATTATTATTTATTATAAGCAGCGTTTTGAACATCAAAGGAACTTCTAAGGATATTTGTTATATAATTTTTTTATTAGGCTGAATTTGTACAATGTTAGTTTAACTTTTGAAATGTCATACAGTATCACGAATATATTTTTCTTTTAAATCGACGCGCAGCATTGCCCTTGATTGCCATCAATTAAATTTGCTGCTGCGTGGTTGCAGCCAGTTTTTTTAAAATCTAAGCACCAAAGTCATTCCAAAAAGTTCATTAAAATACTAATATCATTTATGTCAAATAAATAAATAAAAAAAATTTAAAGCTGCTTCGAACTTAAAATAATCCGTCAAATAACTTGACAACATGTAACTTGACGGCTTTGTCAACTCATACATGTAACTGTCAACATGTAACTTGACAAAGCCGTCAAGTTACATGACATCTAAATATAAAATGTAAAATGATCCACCAACTCTATTATTTATTACCGATCTCTCTGTTTGACCAAGCGTACACGTTTCCAAACCAGCCGTATTTTACTTTAACAATTATATTTGTTGGTTCTTTTCCTACTCATACGTTTTGAAAAAACTCGCTAATATAATAGTTGGGCACAAATAATAGTTAGAAATTTACTTTCCTTACTCTCTGTATAGTAGTTATAATGAAAAAAGTCACATTTCTGCTGTTCAGTAAAATTCGATCGTAGTTGAAATGGCGTATATGCAGGGCAGTTAGAAAAAATGTGTTTTATTTTTAACTTTTGGGTCAGCACTTGTTTATGGGACTTCTCTTAAATCCCTAACAAGAGTCTGCTGGTTAATACTATGAATTTGGAAGTTTTTATTTTAGACAAAAAAAAAAGAAAGAAAGAAATAAAGATAGGACTTTTTATGTATCGTCCAAGTCTTTTAATGTTACACATTATGGTTGACCAAAAAAGTGAAAAACAATATTTTTGTAAATTTTTTCCAAATTATTTAAATTCTATTGAGTGAGTTTTTCAACTTGTGAAATCTTGCCTTCAAATAAAAAAATCAGTCAAAATGTGGCTAGAATTAAACGTCGTTTAGGAATCAAGAATTTCCGATCAGAGTGAACGAATTATCGGTGGTTTGGAACGAGCTCTAGTGGGTTACTGATTAGGATATAAATTAAAGCAATCTCGACGGCTTCAACTTTGAGAAAAATGTTTACATTATTTGCTACATAAGTGCTCAATCAAATATTACTGACACGCTGATTATTATTCAGGTAAAATATTGCAACTCTTTTCCTTGTAATCATTGAGCGTAAAAAAATTAGGTTCCATTTTCAACTACGTTGCAACCTTCAAACTTTTTAATTTATTTCTTGTCTTCATTCACATGGCGTGCATAAAATTACCAAACCAAGGAAGTAAATTATGAGTTACTTATCTCGAAGACGCATAAAAATTTATCATGAAATCCTTGTCACAAATGTTTCGCGAATAATTACAACAGTTACTATGTACATAACAATAGTTAAAGTTGTTTAAACGCTGCGAGTTTTTATCTTAAACCTGTAAATGTTTTTGTCCTTTGAATAAAATCTACATATAATAAAACATTAGAAAGTCTATATTAAATGTGACTTCATTACTGACTTCGTTAACCACTAATCATTTATTTATTGTCCACCTCCGAAAATATGAGCTATGACATTGACAGTGTTTTCCTCTTTTCGGGTAATGGGAGCGGGTAACTGCCGCGGATTTGAGTTGAAAGACTTTTGCAAAGCCACTACAAAAGTAACTCAACTTAATTCAGTTCCAATTACCCAAAATACAGTAAACATTGTCTATCTCAGAGGTCAGAGGCGCCATATGTCACTCAATAACATGCTTGTTTTGCCCAATGTAGACACTTTCGTAACAAAAATAAGGAGCAATATTTTCTTATGAATTTATTAAATTGATTTCACATATTATACGTTTCTGAAAGAACGTCCCAGCGCATAATTGCAAGACTTTTTTTTTTTTGGCCAATTGAACAAAGTGGCCTTGTGAGTAGTTTTTTTTTTGTAACTTTATTGTTTTTTTATTAGTGTAAGTAGGGTTGCATTTTTTAGTTGTGGCAATTATTTATTTGCATCTGATGCAAAAATTATTTACACAACTCTCTTTTTCTGCCTTTCAATGCAGTCACCAGAAATTCCAACAACCAGTTTTTAAAGAGCTGTAAGCCATAGGACACTTGTACCGGTACCAGTTCTGCTAGTAGTTTAAATTGAACAATATCTGGAACAGTTCTGAAGCAAATACAAATGAGTAGATACATCTCATTTTAGGAAATAAGTCTAAGACACAAAGTCTGGGGTGTATGGTTAATGTAACTGGATTTTCCCCTTCAAAATGGAACGCTTCAAAATTTCAAGTCACAACAAGCTTAATATTAAAAAAATAACTTTTTGTTGTATAACAATATAACAAAGAATAGAAATGAACAGATTAAAGCGAAGAATGGTACCTCAGATTTCAGTAGACGAATATGCTATAATACATTTAGTCAATCATTATTAGTAATTAAACCAAACCTAAGAACTTTAATACTTTGTGTTTCCCATTTCCGTCTTTCAAATCAGGGTTGTCAGATGAAAATTTTGAAAACAACCAAAACATTACGTAAAATTGTCAGAAGTAGCTGACACATTATGAGAATTACACCCCCTTCTGATAATTTTTAAAACTTCAATTGCATAACTGCACCAGGGACGTTATTTCAAGTTTTTCCAGGGGGGGGGGGCAAAGGGTTCGAACACAATGCAATTTCACCGGAACACTTAAACTATTGACCCCCCCTAAATGACGGGCCTGAACTGCACCTGAATATTTGTAACACCATCCAAGTATTTTTATTTACAAAATTTTAAGGTAGCATAGTAATTGATGCTTAGATATTCTTTCAATATGAAGAAAACATTTATAACATAAAAAAAAACACCTTAATTCGCTAATATTTGCCAAGTTTGTCTATGTTTACTTTTGTTCGTTTGGTTATTATAATTTTCCTACTTATGTGACTAACTCAATCACCGCTCTATAACTGATCATCTGCGGTCAAGTTTCGTACAAACTTATATGGATATATATTTGTTCATTTCCTATTCCTAACTATTAGAAAACCCGACATTTCTCCGTCCCAACACAATATGCTTGTATAACGGAAACGACTGCCTGAGAACGGTGCTGTCCCGTATGGTCACCTTAATTATGGTGCATTATAGTATAGCACTACTTCCCAACCCCATCAATCCAGCAAAGCAAAAACCTGGGCGATGTATGTCTGTCACATTTTGACATCCTTCATTGAAGGCTTCTACCCACCTTGCAGCTGTTTTGAGAGGCAATGCAGATTTCAGGTAAAGGGCTTTAAACTGTTTTGATGACGCTATTGCTCTGTAGAACCTCTACCATATTCAGTCTTCTCAAATTCCGTTGTTCTTGCTTCAAAAGCGTCTTGATAACTTCTGCATTTGCATCCACTGGATATGAGTGGTTACATCAAATACTCCTTGGTTCCATCCTTGTACACTATGTTTTTTTCCGTTTTCTTCAAGATTAGCGTATTGAATGGTGGCCTGTAGCTATCGCTAAGGAACTGTGGATCTAGTTATACAATATATACAGTGGCGGATCCAGCGGGGAGGGCACGGGGGCACGTGCCCCCCCCCCCCCTGTCACATATTCTCGAAGAGCCTAAAACCCATACTGAGACAAAAAAACACCGATCAGATTATCGGTGCCGATTCGGTACATCTGTTTTACGTGTTTTTAAACATTTTTTTACAGTTTTTTTGGCAACGGAATCGTGAAAGAAAAAAAAAATAATACCGTGACAGAGACCATGACGAACTTAAGTTAGAGAATTTATCTATTATATTATCTTGATAGAATGCCATTATTACCAGGAACTGACAGGTAATGAAAATACGATAATACATAAGAATATGACATATGTTTGTTTTTAACAATAATAATTATTTTTCAGTTAAAAAATTAAACTGTGATTTTGTGCCCCCCCCCCCCCTGTAGATTTTTTCTGGATCCGCCACTGTATATCTATCTATCTATATACAGGGTGTCCACTCCAATCGTGGACCAATAGCTAATTTCTAAACCGTTAGAGATAAGCATATAGTTTACTTAGGAAAAAATCTCCAAATTTCGAAAGGAATTTTGGGTCCATTCAATGTTTTTCAAAAAATCAAATTTTGAAAGAGTTACGAAATTTAAATTTTTATACAGCCCCCCAGTCCTATTAATCATATTGAGTAAAACATTCTTGACACTGTAACGTTTAAAACTTAAAAAAAATCACTGTTCTACGACAAAAATTGACCGAGTTATGACGTTTTGAAAAATCAAGATTTTGAACGATTTCGCATACGGTCCCTTAAGCGATCTCTCGATGACGTCATGAAACAATGCAAAATCTTGATTTTTCAAAACGTCATAACTCGGTCAATTTTTGTGGTAGAAGAGTGATTTTTTTTTTAGTTTTAAACGTTACAGTGTCAAGAATGTTTTACTAAATATGATGGATAGGACTGGGGGGCTGTATAAAAATTTAATTTTCGTAACTCTTTCAAAATTTGATTTTTTGAAAAACATTGAATGGACCCAAAATTCCTTTCGAAATTTGGAGATTTTTTCCTAAATAAACTATATGCTTATCTCTAACGGTTTAGAAATTAGCTATTGGTCCACGATTGGAGTGGACACCCTGTATATATATATATATATATATATATATATAATTCATAAATCAAAAGCTTTGCAAACAAATCCGCCTTTACGTTCGGGATCTAGATTTAACTTGATTTCCCCATGGACGTTAATGTTATTATTTTTTCGAAAGTCATTTTTAGCGAGAAGTTTTAAAGCATGTTCTTCGTCAAGAGTTTTATCGCCCAAAAACTCATGTTTGTTTCAAGTACATCTGCTTTTACATTTGAGATCGGCATTTAAATTAAATATCCCTTCAGGTGCTAATGCTAAGCTTTTTTGCATTGTTCAAAACTAAAAGAAAAATTGTTCACATCAAAAAATGAAATATGGGAATGCAGTGTTTCGAAAACGATACTCGAGTCTTCTTTAAAGTTAGACAGACATAAAAATAGACAGAAAAGGAGACAGACAGACAGAAACAAATTTTTCCGAGCTCAACCCTATTTTTCAATACTTATTGATTTCATTCTGACATCTTTTTACAATGCATTAAGCAGTTTTTCATGTTTTTTATATTTTATTTTTTGTAAATAATGAGGAAAGTATTAAAAAAAACCCCTCTTACTCCTTCATCTTCATAAAGAAAAATGAATAAACATGATTTTACAAATACAATGTTCTCATTAATGAGACTCATCAGTGCTTTCATTGATTTTTATTACATGTATTTTAATCAGTGTCGTAAACCGTGGCAGGAATTCCTTAACCTTTGTAATTAAATTAAGAGCTTAGTAATCATAAATAAACGGACATCGTTTTAATGTATCATCGTTTGCATTATGTATTCAAAAAATGTCTCTACAAACTTCTTATTTTACCGTTGCCTTCTTTTTCGTCTAGCAAAGCATTCATAAAAGGATACACAAAATTAAAAATCCTCAATAAATGATGACCGCCATAAAAATTTATGATTTTTTTCCTACGCAGTTTGTGGTGAATTAATTCAAATATTTTCACGTATTATTTTTAACTCCACGATGAAGTGAGAACCTGTCTATTTTTTTTTTTTTTGCTCCATCTAATGATTTGCGGCACTAACATTCCAACCATTTAAGGTAAGATTTTGTATAACTATGTATAAAAATTCCTTTTACTATTTGAGACAGTCTTGAATAACCACGTGTAACAATTTCTTTCAATAACCAAAAACATCGGAAAAAAGAGTCAATAAATTATTACTCATATAAGTCAATTCATAAAACTATAGTTTATGACCAACAGTTCCAAAAGAAATTGCAGTAATTAATTAAACGATGAGACACCTAATTACTAAACTGGTATGAGCCACCGTAATTGCTTTACAATCTATATGCGTTATACTGCTTTTCCATATGATTGAAACAGACTTGAAAGCATTGCTGTTGTCAGGTTAAGCAAGTAAACTTTTCATCTCGTTAATGAAAAGCAATAATTTTAGCTACTGTTTTATGCAAACGGCAAATAAATAACACTTTGAAGCATTGCATTTGCAGTTTTTAATTAAAATGATGTGAGCTTAATGAATTAGCTCAAGCGGAAAAAGCTGTTAAGAGCGTTGTCTTAGAGCTATGAATATGTCTGTTTACACGGTTTTTAAAGTGTTAAACATTAGAAAGACAGAATTCTTGTGTGGCCTTTCTCGTAGTTTGTTGCTCAATAAATCTAATAATGATAAAGATTTCTGACTTTCTTTTGATATGCTTATTTAATCAGCTAATTATTAGCCCCATAGAAGGGTAAATAAAAAAAAAATAATTATTTTTTATTCCATTTTCTACATAGCACAAAGTTACTTAAAACCACAATATTTTGAAAAATGTCAGGGATTTTTTTTTCTCAAAAACAATGCTTCAACAAATTTTGTGCCACATACTCTCATACAGATAGTTTAAACTTTCAGTGAATGTTAATATTATTTCAAGATTCTGCTTTTTGGCGGAAATAACGATGGTTAAAATCGTGCGAAAATGAATTAAAAACCATTCTCTGTTCCCGCCTAACTAATGCAAATAAACTATCACCAATTGCAATAATTGCGGAGTCATTATCACCATACTCAGTACAATTAATAAATTGTGAGGTGGTGAGTTTCTAAAAAGCTACAGCCCACTGAAATGTCTTTGCAGTCGTTTTCTCAAAAAAAACAAAAAAAAAGTTTCACAACCTTTAATTTTGAGAATATTTGCTAAGCGACCAAGAATGCTAAAAATGTTCATTTTTTTAGAATGCTAAAAATGTTAGATTGTTTAATTTTTATAGCCAACTTTCGTGCATCAAAAATTAAAAAAAAATGCCATTGCCGCACTCTGCTAATGTCTGAATTTGCAAGTAATGTCATTTAAACGTTGTGAAATGTTCAATTGTGATTTTTCACATTTGATTGTATCCATTTCATAATAAGTAATAAGCCCAAATCCTGTGCTACGTACTGTAGCGTTTTAATAATGTAGATAACTCCTTAATAATGTTTTTTTTCATAATAGGACTTTAGTACATTTAGTAACAACCCTTGATTAATGAAAACTCGAAAATATGATTAATTGACGGATCATTTGGAGATTATTAATTTTTTTTTTTTTTTTGAAAAACTAAATAGGTAGTCTTTAATTACTCTCTGGATGGTCATCTGAAGCAATTATTTCTTATTGAAAAAAGTAGTGTCGAAGCAAACTAGATGGTTGAAAGCTTCGATACAAATGATTTTAGTGCCCATATTGTACATTTTGGTATAAAAGCCTTTATACTCGTACTGTGCTTAAAAAAGAAAAAAAAAACTGACAAATACACACACACATACGCAACTGTATTTAATTTTACACTGTTATGTGATTCCCGAAAATTTTCTGCAGCAAAATATAACACATAAATAATTTTTAAAGGTTTTCTACATTTGACCTTTTCACTCTCGAATAACACCTCTGTAACGTCATCATATGCAATTTATTTTATTACTACTGCTATACATATATCTCGATAAACCGCAAAACCGTATTGGATAACAGATAAAAATATATTATAATCGATTCAAAATTTTCGGTCGAACTGATCCGACAATGTTAATTTGTACCATTTGGATAATAAAAGCTGCATTGTAGAAATAAATGGGGCCTTGAATACAAATGAAGGCATGAAAGAAAATCCAATATCGAGTTTTAGTGCATTTATTGGATATTTAAGCAGTTACATGGCAATTTTGCGACATTTATTTCTCTTTATTCGCAAACTAAGGCATATTTCTTTACTTTTTCCATTTTCAATACAAATATCTCGCAGTATGAGCATTAATCAGAGAATTAAAATTAAGTTTAAAAAAAAAAAAAAAACAAGAATTTCGTTCAAAGCAAAACGAGTATATTTTCATTTGTGCAAACATAATGGGGTAAAAGAACCAGTAGTCGGCCATTTAAGAGATCTTTTGTTGATCTTGGCTAACCTAGAACTTTCAGCTATCAATGCAGCAACAAAAACAAGGTAAAACTTTAGAATGAACTTTTCTGATAGTGAATCATCTTCTTGTTTCAGAAATGAAAAAAAAAAAAAATATGTTAAAATCCAAGTTGTTGTCAACACTAGTAAATGCTCCAGTAGTCGGCCACAGAATCATCTTAGCTGAAAAATAAGCAGAATCGCAATGTTGGATGACGAGCACACCATTCAAAATGAAATGATTCATTACTAATTCAAAAAAAGTACCAAAACTTAACTGCCACTGGTTGATGATTGAGGATATGTACATGAATGTGTGAATGCGTCATATCTGATTTTGAATTAAAAATGTACTATTTATGAGAAGTTTTATGTCATTGTGACTGAATACAGGAGACTGGCCGACTGCTGGAGCACTTACCCTACATCAATTGTTTTATTTTTTTAACATCAGCTAAATTGTCTTTCAATTTTTTGCTCTTGTTCAAATTTTATTTATAACGACTTTTTTGTCTAGAAATAAGTTTTTTTTTTTTACTTTTCACATCGTTGGCGTTTTACTGCTTTATTTTTTAAAATCTATTTTTGGTATATTTAACATTGAAGGGAACTAGACGGAGAATTATTGCACTCTCTTAACAAGACTGTAATATAAGTTTTCTGCTTTATTTTGCGAAACTAAATTTGTAAAATATTCACCAACCAAGAGCGTTATTCTAGGTATGGACTTTACTTGATCGTAAAGCAAAAAATTTGAAGTTACTGTTGAGAAGATACTCTTAAATCCTAAAATGAAGCATTGAAGCCTCTCGTTTACTTTGATTGTCATATTAAATGCAATGTATTAAATTGTTGAATCAATATTGCAATACTCTTAAATAAAAGTTGGTTGCTTTAAATCATTCAGAAACTTTATTCTAAATTCACCAAACTAAAACAGTGAATTCAATTCGTAAACATTCCTTTTTCTCATGTGGTTAAAAAATACTGTAAGTAGCACTGCAGCTTCGAACCAAGCTAATAATTCATTGTAAAATGTTTCTATAATTAATGGTTCTTAATTTTTTTTCTGTTTAATTGCAAAATACTGATGGAACGTTTCTTCAAGTGTATTTAATAAATGCCTTGAAATTATGTAAATCAAAGCAAGGCCTTTAAAAATGTAGAACTTTTTCCGAGTACTCCGAAATGGCTGTGACCCCAGAATTTTTAAGGTATTACAGATCAATTAACAGATCGACATGCAGACATACTTATGGCGTTTTAGCTTATAGCAGGGGTGGCCAACCTTTTTAGGGAGAGTGCCACTATCTAGAGAGAAAAAGCTCACCGTGCCACATTGTATTTTTCCAACAAACTGATTTCTTTTTCTAAAGTTAAAAATAGATTTTAGGTTGGCTGACTATGTAATTCTTACTCAAATGAAACATTTTTCTCGTAAATCTGAGCACTTGAAGTCTAAATGATAATAAAGATATTACTAGTCCAAACTGAAGAGTTATCGTTAATAAACACTTTTATAGGTTCTGTCAGTTGGCTTACGCTTAAAAAAGATACAAATAACATCAAACATTCTACTCTAAAAATGAAACGGTCTGTACTTAATGTGGTTAATGAGTCTGTATCTTTTTCACCAAGTCTTTAATTTTTGGATTAGTTCTTGAGAATCCTAAGGAGTTGAATGTTTTAAGTGCTATCAGTTAATATTCAACGGTATTTAGATTTTTCTGCATTCATAACGAAAAATATTTGTTTAGAAGCGTACTTTGAACCAAATCTAAAGCAGCATCAGACGGCTAAAATGTGTAAATATGAAAAAAAAAAAAATGTTGGTCCAAATTTATGTATAACGTGGATGACTTTCTGTTGAAGTAAGCTTTTTTTTTATTACCGATTCAAAAGGTCAGTAATTCCGATTTGGATTTCAGAAGGGAAACAAGTACACCTCATATTCAAAATATTAGAATAATGACATTTTTTTTTACAAATTTAAATATTGTTTGGTAATGCAATGTCTTTACATGCAAATATGCAAACGACGATTTTATTTAAGACTTATTGCTGATTAAACTTATTTATTATTTTGAAATTAATATCATACTTGAAGAAATGAATAGAAAAGAAAATATTTTGGAAGTGTCAAAGTATTTATAATATTTTTTCAAGTGGTTCAAAATATTAGAATATTTCTCATTAATTCTTATTTCATCATTACTAATTCATGACGGGTGGCATCATTGATAAAATGCAAACGATATTATTTAAAAGTAGAGATCTCTTTGCAGTTTGTTTGATTTTTGATCTTGAAATGGGTCGTGTGAGGGATATTCATGAATCGATTAAACTGTGTATAGTGGATTTGTACCAGCACGGTAAAAATCAATATGATATTGCAAATTATTTATGCTGTTCGCAATCAAGCGCTAGCAATATACTAACACAGTATTTGAAAAATTGCAATTTTCAAATTAATCGCCAAAATGGCGGTCGAAAACCAAAATCATCTGCTAGAGATGAGAAGAAACTGAAAGGTGTTGTTAAGAAAAACCGTTTCAAAAGTGTGAAATTTTTGCACCGAAAATGAAAAGATGGAGGAATTGAAGTTTCTATGTCGACAACATTAAGACATCTTCATAAATTTAAGTTTGAATCGCGTGTACCAAACACGAAACCTCTCATGATTTTGAAACAAAAACGTACAAGATTGAATCGGTGTAAATCAAGACGTTTATGAAGCGAAGACGATTGGGAAAAAAATATTATTCAGTGATAAAAGTATGCTTTGTGTTTCATATGGTCATCAAGGTATTTGAGTTTGGAGAATGCAGCAAGAAGCATTTGATTAAGAATGTCTTAAACGCCCGGTGAAATTTTATGCTAGTGTGACTAATGAGATGACTTGGGGTTGCATGAGCGCAAAAGGACCTGGAAAGTTATGCATCGTCTACGAAAAGGTTAATTCTCAGATATATCAAGAAATATTGGAATATTACATGATTCCTTCGTTAGAAGATTTGTTTGAAGATGATTTCATCTTTCAACGAGATTTAGCTTCATCTCTCACATCGGTGTGGACTAAGAATTGGTTCAATTAGGGCAACATTAAGGTACTTCCTTGGCCACCAAAGTCACCAGACCTTAATTCCATCGAAAACTTGTGGCATATAATAAAGAAAAAACTCCGAGAAAATCCTCCTTCAAATAAAACTGAGTTAGTGGCACGTATAAAGTCTATTTAGCCTAATATTGATCAAAATGTTTGTAAGCAACTTGTTTGTAGCATTTCAAATCAATTGAACTGTGTTGTTAAAGCTAAAGGGGATGCTACAAAGTATTAACTGCCTTTTACTTCATATTCATACAATAATATTTTGCATAAAATAAAATATTCTTATATTTTGAACCAATGTTAATTTTATTCTAATATTTTGATTTTTTTCAGAAATCTATTGCAATATCTAATTTATTATTATTTTACATATTGTTTACGTTAAAATATTATATAAGTATTCCAGATTTCATTTATAAGCAATTTAATTGCAATAACTTAGTATAAAAGATAAATAAATGGAACATATTTCCATTTTATCACTTTTTCTCAATTATTCTAATATTTTGAATATGAGGTGTAGTGTCTTGCAGAGAAATAGACAAAGAATTTGAAAAGATCAGCATTTTTTTTTTATGATCCTGAAAATCATCAAACCTAACACTGAATGAATACTTAAAATAGGGGTAAAATTTTCACCATATAGCATTGAAAAATTATTAAATTTGTGTTGATACTTTCAGTACTAAATTTAATGTTTTATTTTCTTTCTCCAAATTAGAAAGAAACTGAAGTTTCATGATAAAATAAAGTAGATGACCAATACTGGTTACTGGAAACTTTTCTTGTACTATCTTAAATTTAAATTACTTAAACGCCGGATAATAAGAGATGACAAAGCTAAATTCATTTGCTATTCTTCATTCCTAAGTAGCAAGTCCTCATTGCTTTCCTTCCAAACATTTTTAAAAACACTCCCTAAAATTCTAAAATCTTATGACTATTTATCCTTTGGATAGCTATTGCATATTTCAGTGAAGGAGTAACTTGCTATGCTCTCCTCTTTCTCCTGGGAAAGGTTCACAAAACATTCAGAGCTCTAATTCGTAGTTTGTTAATACAGTGAAGTTAACAGGGTCCCCAGCAGAGAAAAAGTCTCATTCCTTGGCAATGGGTTTGTGATAAATAATTCGCTGATATTTTTGAAGTTTTTTTTCCCAAATTATTTTCAAGTAATGTAACAAAAACAATCAAAGGATCTTCATTTGTGCAACCATACCGAATTTTGTCCAATCTGGTTTCTTAATTTTAGTTGCAGAGTTAACTTTTTTATGAAATTTCATCACCCGTAGCTGAAACTATTGCAGATCAAGAATCCATTCTGCAACATCGAAAGTTTCATTCATTTCAGACGCAAATATGCTTTACAAAGCATTGTCTGTAGCGTTTTAGCTTTTGTTGGATGTATAAATCTAAAGTTAAGTATTTTGCAATATTGTAGTTCAGACAATTTGTAAACCAATCTCCTGACACTTAATCGTCACAATATCATTATATTTATCAGTTTAAGGGTTTAAGTTTTTATCAATATTTTTGAGATCGACATTTTTTCCTCAATTTTGGAATTTTTTCAAAAAGTCTTCGCGTGCCACTGTTACTGCTCTGCCGTGCCACATTGTGGCACGCGTGCCGTGGGTTGGCCACCACTGGCTTATAGCAATATACTTCTCCCTCTACATCATTTATGCATATTTGATTCAGTGTTTTTAAGATTTCAGAATTAAATTATTTAACACTAGCCGGGTACCCGGCCCTGCCCGGGTTTCGGCCGGGTAGGGTGTTTTAGTGACACTCGTTCATGAATTTTTCAACATTAAAGTGCATATCTATACACACAATGGCTACTTCTGTAAACAATGGCAATTTTTTCTGACTGGACAAACTAAAACACTGTATTACACACCTTAAATACAAATGCAAGCTACAAATAATGTTTAAGTAAATCGGAAATGTGTTAAGCTTGGTACAGGGTGCGGCGGAGAAACTTGCAGACTTGAAAAGTCAACTAAGGGAAAAGTACTTCATGTATCAGTTTACTACTTTTTATGAGATATGGTACCCATTCTGAATTTTTATATTAGTTACATTTAAAAACTACATCGGGAAGAATGACGGCCTCTATTAATGATGCACTCATCTACCCTAGATTTGAAGTTTTGTTGCACTCTTTCGAGCATATCGATTGGGATGTTGGTGATAGCAAGCCGGATGTTGTTCTTCAGGCGTTGCAGGTTCCGGGGCTTGTCGTTGTAAACGATCGGTTTGAGATATTCCCATAAAAAATAGTCACAGCGTGTTAAATCGGGGGAGCGGGCCGGCCACGGTACGTCACCTTTCAAGGAGACGTTATCACTCAACTGGTGAACCACAGCAAGTTTGTAGGGATGAAACTGGAGTTCGTTGTGAAGAATTCGTCTCAGTGTTCAATCAAAAATCCCCAAAGCAGCAGCGTGTTTACGCGACGAACGCCTGGGAGAGCACAAAAACGACTTCCTCACTTTTTCGACGTTTTCTAGGGCTCTGGAAATCCGTTAACTTCCTGGGCCTCTGTTTGCCACACTCTCACTTTCCCTGAATGTTTTCACCCACAAAACAGTCGATTCCCAGCCAGGAATGGGAACAACGGGAGGAATTTTGAACCGAGTTCGGAAGGCACGTTTAGTGGCGACCACCGAAAGATTATTTGAAAAGTGACTAAACTAAAGTATTGACAAAACTTCAGGACCCTCTCTTTAAAATGACTCTTCCCACTCCTTTCTGACCACTCCTTGCTAATTAACATCCAATTAAAATCAGCAAGTTTCTCTGTTGCACCCTGTAAAATCAATCGCACTGGAGTCAAGTATTTCCAAACATTACACGTAATATAAGTCCCATCATTAGTTTATATCCTTACGACTAGACATTGGTGAAAACATCTTAGGTACCTAACTTAGAAATTTTTTGACTATAAACATTTTCTGTTCTCTAACTGTTGCCAAAATCAATTATCTTTTTATTTACCCCGCTAGCGATTATTGGCACAGATGAATCTAAAAATCCTAAGAAAGCAATAAATTTCATACTTACTCCAGTGAAGCCTTGGTTCACATTTTCATTATGATCACTATTAATATTGTTGTTGCCAGGCAACGAATTTGTGCAACAATGGACTGAAAATTTAATCATTTAATGGGGAAACTACATGAAATTTACTATTTTCCATAATAACTTTTTTAAACTAAGCTTTTTAGAAATAAATTATAGCTTATCCTGCTCCCTGTTACTGTAGCTATTTACGGTGAAAAAATGGTTAAAATCGGTTCAGTAGTTTGGAAGATTACCCCGGACATACGGATACAAAAGTAGTCTTTTATGTATATAGATAAAACATTCGCTAAAGCTTTTTGGTGATAGCATTAGAAAACGGAGTTTTATAACTCCAATGCGAATATACAAACTTAATTCTTCGAAAAAGCTACAATGGTACTAACAGGAAGCGGTCATCGTGATTCGGCAAACGTAACTGATCAAAGAAGTAGTACGTTTGTAATCTTTGGGCTTTATGCTCTATGCTAACGTCGTCAAATAAAGCAAATGTAGAACAGGTTTGATCAGCAGGCGAACATTACGTAATAAATATTTTAATATCAAGCACCTTGAATATAAGGTAGAACATAAGGTAGAATAATTTCTACCGACGAGTTTTCTGGTATCAAACGAGTCTTGCAGCAGTATTCCTTCTTTCAAGTATTTTACTGTAAACAGTTACATTAGACAGAAAAGCAAAAGATTATAATTGTGAGTAGTTTAATGTATTTAACTATTTCTCAACAAACTTGAGTGGCGGGGTTGCTTATTCTCTCCAGTACGATTGTGCACTCAGTAGAAAAATACAGAAGGTTCCCCAAGAACGACACCTCCCTCTTCCCTGAAAAAAAGACTACTACCCCGTAAAATAAATTTCTTGAATTTTTGTAATAAATAAAAAGTAGGTTATATTATAATATTGCTCTCTAAAACATTAAAATTCACATTAAAATAACTGAAACCTGAAAGCGGTATAAACGTCGGGTAGTCCACTTACACTCCTATTTTGGATTTTGCTGACATTTTTAAATTGAATCGGAAAAAAAGTAGTTTTTTTTTTTCAAGAAAAAAAAAAAATGTACACTACAAAATTTCTAAAATGGGTTCGTATTATTTCCGTTTAGATATTTTTTACATTGTCATTTCTTTATCAATTATCTGAGCACTTATAATGTTGAACGAAGTATCTTTTTTGATTTTAACATTGTCTTTAGTAGCAAAATTGATTTGTGAATTTTAGGGCTGACTTTCAGTTCTGTATGGAACGGTAGGTCACGTTGGTCGCGGAAAGTGAAACATTGGCATGTTTGAGACCTCTCGATTGGAAAGTCTCCCTGCAATGAGAGACAATAAGATAGGCCCGTCATTTAGGTAGACAGAGGGGAAATCAATTGCCCCCGTCGGCTTGGGAGAATGAATGTTTTTACATATAAGGGGGCGTAGGTTTGTAGACTTTGTTGTTTTACCACAAAAATTATATTGAGTATACAACATTTGCCCTCCTAGGAAAACTCGAAACGACGGGTCTGCAACTAGAAGGGACTAGGGGCACTTGATTCTATTTTTTATTGGGGCTTATAACTTTTGTTTCAGCAAAAGGTTCAGACGTTACATATTTAAAAACATTATATTTTGTTCCATCAAAATGCAATGCTGTTCTTTAACTTTATTTATTATTAAGCAATGTTTTTAAGCTAAACCAAAACTATGAAAAAGGATTAAGACTCCTTTCTACAAAAGCATTAGGCGTGGGGGGAGGGAGTGTCCATATAGGTGAATAAAGCTCATGTCAAGTATTCATTACTTCTTATTAATCATGAAAAAATTTTAATGATAAAGCGAAAAAGGAAGCAAACAAAAACAATAGCGATTATAAGTAATATACAGGGTTATTCTAAATGATGGACCCCTTTTTAAAAATTCATATTTATTAAAGTACAAATCCGAAATGAACAATCTTTATTGCAATGGAAAGATGAAATTTCAAATTTTTTTTTAGTGCAAAAATTTTTTCTGAAGCTGCAAAAAGAGGGCGCACCAGTAGAGTTTACACCGGATTAGATTATAATTTGATTTACTGGCGCAGCTGAAGAAATTGGCGACCGTAGACCAAAAGGTTTTCTGCATTCTTCAGTTTGTAAAAACTGCGTCACAAATTTTAGTGCAGCGGGTATTTCGAGCCAAATTTGGAATTAAAGCCCCAACTAAAAAAAGCAAAAGCCGTTGGTTTAAGCAGTTTTAAAAGACTGGTAGTGTTCGTAAAAGGAAAAGCAGAGGAAGACCGCCTGTGTCACAAGAAGAAGTCATGTTTGCCGTACAGCACGCGGTGGACACATTGAACATTTGTGATTATATATGAAAAAAAATTTCAAATCTCCTCTTTCCGTGGATATAAAGAATGTTAATTTTCGCTGAAAACTTTAATAAATATGAATTTTTAAAAAGGGGTCCATCATTTATAATAACCCTGTATAAAAATCAACTCTAGGAGGAAATTACTGACAATCCTAATGAACTGTTTTTTGCCATCGGTATTTATCAGCAGTTTAGTGAAAAGTAAGAAATAAATATTAAATATCCACTAGTTGACCCGTGCAAAGCATTTACACTCTAGAGTAGGAATTCAAAAACACGTATTTTTAGTAATATTTGAGTTGAATAGCAGTAAAATGGTTGACTTATTGGTCTATATTCTGCTTACAACGTGAAAAAAAAATCGGTATCACAATGCTTCACTTTTCAAGTTTGAAGTATATCGTAATTAGTTAAAAATGAATTTAAAATTAGAACGAAAATTCTGTAGTACAATTTATTGAAGATGGAAATCCACAAATAATTTCTATGGTTAACGGTGTGAAATACTCATTCCACAGGTTAAAGTACGATTGAGGATGAGTCACCAAGAATCTGCACACAACCTGATTATACAGCTTATCCCACTAAAAGAAACAAACTATCAACATGGAGTCAAACAAGGTACATTTACACCGAAATTCGAGATTTACATGATTTCTCATGAGCGGCATGTTACGCAGCAAGCAAAACTAGGTGTATGATGAACCGTCGAGCAGAAATTAAAAGCGATAAATATTCAGAAAAACAGCTGACAAAACTTATCAGTCTCCAGCTGGTTCCTTACATATGCATGATGTAATGAGATAAATACGTAAACTACAAATGCATACCTCTACTGAAACTGTAGCTCGTGACTTGTGTCATTCATGTAAAATTCCAGGTATCGGGTCCAGTCACTGAACTAGCGAAGTCTTTGTGCCTAAAGTAAATAGCAAAAAGCTAAAATGAACTTCAAAAGTAGTATTTATGAACATTTTTCACTCATCAAGGTAGTTTGTTTGAAAATGTATTATCTTCTTCCTCAGATTCCGAAAACCGTGTACCCGAATCTCTTCAGAATGAAACATTGCCTACAAAAGTAAACATCCAAGAGAGGAAAGTACCTCTGATTGACTAATGAATCCCCATGGCCCTACGGATGTTCTAATGGAATATAAGGACAAACTTACCAGTAGTTTTCAAACTACAGCGTTTTAAAGTCGTAACGTTATTTATAATTCCCTGTGTATTGTTATTATATGCGTACTAATGACCAAGTTCTATAGTGATGTAAGTATGATGTAAACGAGAGCGGATCGAAAAACTTTAAATACCCTTTATAAAAATAACTTTTTTGGGTCAAATTTTGACAAAATCAACTGTGTTCGTTATACACTGCTCAAAACAATTAGGGGAGCACATGGTTTTAACAAAATTACGAAAAGATGTATACCAATAAGTAACATAAAATGAATCGTTCTTAATTTAAAGCCTACCAGGAAACGGAAGAAGAGAATTTTATGAACAAATTAAAGTTAATGAGGCCAAAAACAAGAAAAAGGAGATAAGTGAGGAAATTGGGATATTAAAGAAGCGTTCGTTTTATTGCCGCAACTGTGAAATTCGATTGCGCAGTAGTTTTTTTTACATTTTTTTTGAAGACAAGGTTACTTGAGAATGTCTCAACAACGTGATTTACCGGAATCCACGCCATGGCGTGTTATAGGCAGGCTGGAATCCGGGCAAAAACAACGTAGTGTCGCGGATGATGTTGGCGTCGGCAGAGGTGTTGCAAGACTGTGGAATCGATTCCAAGAAACATGAAATGTTAGACGTCGATTAGGGCAGTTAGACGTCGATTAGTTAACAGCCCGTCGAAACAGAATAGAGAATGCTAAACATCTGCAAAGGCAGTTGCCTTGGCAACAGGGTGTCCTGTCAAACAATACATAAAAGGCTTCATGAGGGAGGGCTCAATGCACGTAGGCCAATGGTCTGCCTTTTGTTAACCCCACGCCACAGTGTGACCAGAAGAAGACGGACTGCTGAACATCGAAATTGGGAGCAACATGCTAGGAGCCAAGTGCTGTTTACAGAGGCGTTGCAATTCAGTCTGGAGAGTGACAACGGACTTGTTCTGGTAAGGAGGGACAGGGGCGCACGAAATAACCCAGCATTCATTTGTGAAAGGTCACAACTCAGATGAGCTGGTTGGATGGTATGCGGTGGAATCAGCATAGGCGGACATACTGACCTGCATATCATTTGGAATGGCACTTTGACGGGCCAAAGGTATGCAGACGAGATACTGAGACCTTATGTCATCCCTCACGCTAGAGCTATTATATATTCCTTAGTTTTTCAAAACGATATTGCTCGACCGCAGAGAGCTCGTCTGGTGGTGAACATGCTTGAAGCTGAAAAAATACAGCGTATGGAATGGCCAGCGTGCTCTACTGACCTAAATCCAATCAATCTTGTTTGGAACATGCTCGGACAATGCATTGCTGAGTGACAAAGGTCGCCTGATACTGTCCGAGACTTGGAGATTGCACTTCTTGAGGAGTGGAACAGTACTTCCCAAATTCAGACCCATAAGCTTATCGCATTCATGCCAAACAGGTGTGCAGCAGTCTTAGCTGTTCAAGGAGACCACACGCCTTATTAAAACACATGCAACATGTCTAAGCAGTACCTTTTTTTCATCTTTTACATGAAACCAAAATGTTGTCTAAAACCACCTTTTTATGTTTTTTCCACATTTTCAAAGAATTAAAGATTAATTCTAATATTTTTAGGTATTTTTTTCTGTATTGCGCATTGATACACGCGTACTATCCATTGTATGCCAATCTGTCGTTGTCTTATACGGTTTTCCTCACTTTTTTGCTTGCTCCCCTATTGCTATTGTTTTGAGCAGTGTAGTTTAATATGCCATTTTCTATACTTGTTATATTTCATAGGAGTCGGTAAGTGACTTAATAATTAATTACAAAAAAGTATGCATTTAGGAACTATAATTTCTAACTTAAGTACATGAGTACACGGAGCAAAATCTTTTCAGCTGTTATAAAAAATTGTTCAAGAGCATACTATATACATGTGGGATGTCATGTAGTGTCTTTGACATACTTCTAAAACTATTTCCTTTGACTCTATACAATTTAATGTACTATTTACTATTTAAATTTGAAACTTTTCTAATGCTTTTTTATGGTATAATAGTGCTGTAAAGTAAGAATTTTAAGAATAATTGCTTTATCTATTTATAAATATGTCCATTAAAAGTACACATTTTATTCCTCTAAAGATATATTATTCCACCAGCATTTTTAAATGTTACAGTGCTCTTTTCCCTTTTTCATATAAAATCCCATATTAAAACTCCACAGAAATTTAAACATGTCGAGATTACAGCAGCTGTATTCAATGTAGTTACCCAAGCCACATAATCAGAAATGTCACATTCATATGCTGCCAATGTTAAATTACTCTAGTTTGCGAGATTTCAGATAAACTTCTGCTTTTGAGTAAAATTTCAACGTACGAAATGATTTATGGTTTATAAAGTATTTTCTTGAATTAACTAGTCTGACAGTGACAAGTCATTAAATAACTATGTCTAAGAAACGTTCTAAAGTGATTATCTCTGTTACAACTAGTTCAAAGACGCATTCAAACCAAATGAAAAAATGAATAAAAATACATGTTATTTTAAAATGTATATTTACCCATTATATTTTTCTATTTTTTAAAAAGAAAAACTGGTCAATATTATTTTTAAAGTAATTAAAACGAAAATAATTGTTGAAATTAAAGTGGCAAATTTTCGTAAACACAATGAATTATGTTTACTATCAAGGAAGCTAAAAGTACACATCCTCATTTTAGATTGGTTCTGGAAGCATTTTTCTTTTGAATAAAACGGTTTATTTCCCTTTTAATTTACAATATCTTTCGATTTATAGAAGTTCTTCACAAAACTTAGGAATTAAGGGCCCTGCTCCACATCAGCAGAAAACGAAAGTACGGGTACTTTCCATAGGAACACTATTTAATCCATTTTATGTTTCTGCTTTACGTCAATGTGGAGCTTGGCCCTAACTCTTCCGTTCGTAGCAGTTCTTTCTAGCACACATACGAGCACTAAAGCTCCCGTTTGTAGACATGGTTTTCATTCGTTTGCACCGACATTAACTCTCTCGTTTGTGGTGACAACAAATTGCCGGACTGGACCTTGCTTGGTGATCGGATATTCAGTTATCACGGAGATCACTTACCTCAGCGGCCGAACTCGGGTATTTCACTTCACTTCATTCCTCAAGGGGACCACAGGACCTGTCATTGTTGTGAATTAACCTGAACGGAACTTTCGAGGTTTTTTATTGGACGTTCACTTAGGTCTCTCATCTCTTACGTGGACAACCTTTATAGGGGGTTGCCTGACCTTGGTTCAATACGGTTTGCAAAAGTATTGAAAAACAAAAACAGAAAAGTGCCAAAACTTTTATGGAATTGAGGCAAAAGAAAAAATCCTAACAAAAATCTTTTATGGGACTTTAGTGCCGCCAATGGCATTTTTTCAGAACTATGTGCTATCGGAAAATAAAACTTTTTTTAAACTAATTTTGGTAAAAATGTCAAAAAGCACCATCTGGTTGGAACTTTGACACAGGCGCAGATCAAGAAATAGTCCAAAAATAAATCAGTTTTGTTATGTGTACTTTGCAACACCAATGGCACCTTTTCAATTCTATTCATCATCAAAATTATTTTTAAAAAAAAGTGTTTTTCGGCAGGTCACGTTCGACAAGTCACGTATGCCCTTTCTCTGTTACCTATCCACATTTGCTCTCACGTCGTCACGTCGACCTACGCCTAACTTGACACTTATGTCGCCCGATAATGGGGGAGTTTCCGAAATTTCAAAAGTATTTTTTTCTGAAATAACATGCTTCAAAACATAAGAATTGACCGTTTATTTTTTTTCGACACAGTTATGTGTTTTTTCTGAATTATTTTAACCGGTGCGCAGATGCTATTCTGAAAAAAAAAACATCTGCGCATGACGTCAGTGGTGCACGTAAGCGCGAAATTTAATTGGTTTTAGTGAGATGACGAAGGTCGTGACGTCACCAATTCCTGCGATTGACAACTCAAGTCAAGTAAAATAGTGTTATTATTGGAAAGAGAGCTGTTAGGTGCACCACTGACGTCACAAAAACCACGCCCCGTTTTCAAGGTAGGGTATTTAAAAAAAAATAATAAAAAATAATCTGTTGGGAAAATTAAAGTATTTTCCTGGCCTATGTTATTTTTTATATCATTCTATCAATTTCAGTAACAAAAAGTAGTATTTTTGACTGAAGGAAACTCCTCCATCGTAAAATTTTTATTTTTAAGAATTGCCTGGTTAATCCGAGTTTTCAGTAATTGGAAGTGCCATGAACCTAAATTACCTCGAATTTTCAAGACTCTGTCATACCCTATATCATCAAAAGTATTGAAACACTTTAGAAAAATTACATTTTTAAGAAAGAAAGACAGTAGAGTCGTTTATAATCTGAACTCTTTAATTCCATGTTTTATGAAAAATAGTTTTATTTAAAAAAATTAACAGCTCCTTTACCAATGGCTTAAATGTAATCGATCAAAAACCACTAGATCTCAACAAAAAGTGAAAAAAATGTAGTAGTTTTAAGTTCAAATCCGAAACCCTTTTAAATCCGTAGTTCCACCTCAATTGTTTGGTTACTTTTGTCATATAAAATATAGGCTTCTGCTGTCATTTCCTAACAAAATTTGAATCAGCGATGTACCTCATACTTATCCCATGTTAAATTCATAGAAGTTAGGAGTAAAAAAAAAAAAATAGCTCGTTTGCTTATCAAGTACTGCTTTTTTCTTTTCTCTCTGGCTATTTATTGTCGATTTATTTTTGTCCTAAAATATTCTATTACTTTCCAGATTCTACTCTCTCTTTCTTTGTTCAGCTTTTCGCTCAGCTGATGTTTTTGCTATGACAACCAATGAAATAAAAAAAAATCATACTTTTTTATTGCATTTCCTCATCAAGTAATAAATATTTATATATTTTAGTCTGAATGTTAGAAAGTAGCAGAACTACAGGTAAACAAGAATTTTTGTGCATTGCACTGAGAATTTAGCTTTTAAAAATGTAATCGTTGCAGCTTGAGTTTAGTATCATTTAGCTCTTATAACTTGATTGAAGGAAAATATATGAAGCAGTAAGTAACAACCCCTAAGCCAGGGTTAAGCCGCAACATGTAATTCACCGCCAACTCGGTTATTCCATCCATGGACTGCAGTTTCGCGCTTTTTAGCACTCTCCAGCATGGAATAGGAAAGTAACCGAGCTGGGGTGCTAAAAAGCACTTAACTGCAGTATATGGATGAACTAACTGACTTGGCGGTGTATTGCATTTTTTTTACTGATACTATAAATGCGCTACAATAAACCTAAATAATATTTTTATGTGATTTGCTTTTCATGTACTAAACATGAATACTTTATGCCTACTAAAAGCCAAAAATGAGCTTTTAAAGTGTTTTGCTTATTCTTATGTATAACGACCCCTTGAATCCAAGCGTAGTCTTAAATTCTCTAAATCTCATCGCCCACACTCCTTATTTATTTACTAGCTGCGTGGCCCCGCGTTGCACGGGCTGTAATGTAGTGAAGGCAGTTTGAGAAAACTACTCGCCACCAAGGCGACTCGCCTTTAAAGTAATGAGGAAAGTTTAAACAGTTTACTCGCCGTCAAGGCGGCTCGCCTTTACAGTAGCGAGGAAAGTCTCAATAAACTACTCGCCGCCAAGGCGGCTCGCCTTTAAAGTCTCAAGGAAAGGTTTAATAAATACTCCCTGCTAAAGCGGCTCGCTAAAAAGCTTTCCTGCATCAAAGAATCAATCGAATTATTTGCATATGCTTCCTCAAAAATAAAAACGATGTCAAGTAGCGCATACTTAGCACTCTCCCTAAATAACAAATAAAATTCCTTTCCAAAAACAATTGTTTCCAAACCGCTTTCTTCCTGTAAAATTAATTGCAAAATTCTAAACGAAAAAGTTCTTTTAATATTTGGATCGCAGCCAAAAAAAGTCCCTTCTAAAAACAGCAATTGCAATTTTATTTAAAAACGCATTTTCAAAATGGTACCAGAGAAAAAATGTCATAAATAATTAGAACAAAAACAATTGTTAGAACTTTGTTATAACACGTATTCAAAATGACAATGGAAAAAAATAACACTCTTTCATTTTAAAAAGTTCAACTTAATTAACGTTTTAATTTAAAATCGCAACGGAAAGAAATATCTTGGAATTTTAAGTAGTTCAATAATTTAATTAACGTTTTAATTCAAAATGGCAACGGTAAGAAATAAATGTCTTGGAAGTTTAGGCAGAGATTCAAGTGAAACAGGCTATCGCAAATTACAATCGCTACTGGAAATGAATTACATTAGAACGTTTCTTGATAAAAACATCGTGACGTCAGCGTGACATTTGCCTATTAAAAACGAGCTAGATAAAACGTCACAGCCTACTTGGCGAATAAGAGGAGATCGCTGAGTGCTTGTGAGCTCTTATTGGCTCCACCCGTAGTGACGTCATGCCAAGTTAAGTTGATGATAATGTAATTCACTTCCAGTAGCTATTGCAATTCGAAGCGATCGCAGTGCTGTTTCACTTGAATCCCTGCCTTAATCATTCATTAGGCTTAATCGCTTTAAATTTGACTACTTATTAATTGATATCTTCGCTAATTAAAATCGGATGATTATATAAATTGAAACTAATGAAGCCTGAAAAATTACCTATCTATCGGTACCTGGATCGACTTTCAGTTCATTGGCGTTCGGGAGAAAGAAGCGTGACATAGATAGATAGAAAGAAAGATACTCAGTTTTTAATATAAGTAGATTTTATTTAGTTTTCGACAATTTGATACTAATTATTTCGATTTAGTGTGGGATTTTTCTTTACACTATTTGTTACTATTTTCTAAAGGGATGGAGAGTGGGGAGAAGCTCAAAAACAGAAAGATTTGCAGAAAGGAGAGAGGGTGGCTTGCTATACTGTTGCTGTTGGAAGGGAGAACTGAGTGTTATTCAAACTTTTATTGCTTAGTTACATCACTTTTCTTTTAAATATTCTTTAAAACTTTCGTAATCAGTGTGCATATTCATTTTATTCATTGATCAACTATCAAGCACAAATACATTTCATAACAAAAATAACATGTAGCAAAAATTAAAAGCGAAAAATCAGCACACTCAAAAAGCATCATAATCACAGGGTTTAGTGTTTTTATTAATCTGAAAAAAAAAAAAAAAAAAAAAACATCATTTAAACAATTTTGCTCAAAAACATTTGTCACGAAATATTATTTTTTTTCCAATATAAAACATTCATTAAAGGTTCAAAACTCTTTTTAAAAAATCGTCGTTATTTTGACGCGAGTTTAACGGTTATTCTAAGAAATGTATTGCTAAATCTAGTCTCATATATTCCCATCAGAATGAACCAATACTGTGTAATTCATACCAACTACAAGCATATTCAATTCCATGTTTAATAATAAACAAGCCATTAGAATTCGGCTCCTAGCAAACACCAGACATACCCGCACAAATTTGGTCCCATGCAAATACTTATTAATTCATGTTACTATGAAATGCATTGTAATTTGATTCGGGACAGGAAATGAACGCATTTATGATTGTCATTTGAATCAGGCATTCCCATGCAGGAAAATATGGAAAGAATTTTAGATTTTTCTAGGATCTGTTGGACAACAGACTTTGAGAGCTTGGTGATTTGTATTGGATGAAATAAACTGTCAAATTTTAAATTCGGTTTTTTCTAAGGTAAATTGGAGTCCAATTTCAAGTATTAATCAGAATTTTTACATCGCTTACAGTTTTTTTTTTTTTTTTTTTGCAATTATGAGTTTTAAGTTTTTTTTTTCTTCCATGTCACCGAATGTTAAAAACACGTTTTTGATTATAAAAATACTGTCATAAACACGAAAGTTGTGACGATAAAAAGTTAGGTATGCTCTTAGTGCAGTGGTGACATCATCACATCACATCACTCCAGGGTCCCCCGTACCCAGTGGCGTACCTATGGGGGGTGTTTTGGGGACAACCCCCCCCCCCCCAAACGTTGGTCCAAAAATGCAAAAATGAGATGAAAAAATACAAAACTCCTAGAATGAAAAAGTACGATTCTCCAGCGAATATCACTATGTGCTACAGACTTCATTGCCATCCCCCTCCCCTTCCCAGAGCCATTAGGGATTGTCTTTTTTAGGAAATAAATGTCAAAAATTTCCGGAGGAAGGCCTCTAAACCTCCCATAATGATCGAAATTCGTCTGAAATTGCGTTTTTGGAACTGAAATTTCGAAAAAATCCCTGGGAAGAATTTCTGTATCCTATCATTTTCTTTCACATTATTAAAAATGGCCGGCAATCGTGTTTTACTGACTGAGGAAAAGATTGAACATCACCAAGATAGTCTAGAATGGAGTTTTTAGAGGTACAATTTATGAAAATTTCCGGGGGTCAACCCCCCGGACCCCCCTTCCATTTTTCTACACTAATGTTTCTTTACTCTTTAAAAAGCTGTCTGGTTATTCGAACTTCGGAAGAACGCCTTTTCAAGTGCGTATTATCGATATATATATACACACATGCAAAGTGTGGGTAGAAAGGGGTCGCCCCCCCCACCGCCGCCTGTTTTTTAAACCTCTTGACGACTTAGAATATAACCCCCCCCCCCTGAAACCAACGAGTAGTTACGCCACTGCCCGTACCTACCACAACTCGTGGTTTAACCGGGATAGGGCCCTGAAGAGCGCTCTGTTGTTTTTGAACCAGAACCAAGGGTACCTTACCGATCGGGCTACCACTACCCCAGTGCAGTGGTGACACATTGGTTAGTCTCCTTGGCATCAAATATCATAAAATAGGCTACCTGAACTGACTCATTTTCCATGTTTTTATATTTCAAAGCAAATGTAAAGAATTTAGAGATTTTACTCAAAGGAAAACGACTTAGTTTTCTGTAAAAAATAGTACCAGCTGACTTTTGCGAAGCTTTTGTACTTGTGAAAAATAATATGCAAAAGAAATGCAAAAATACTTTTTTTTTTTAATTTTTTGAGCAACATCAAAAATATGAAATGCTCTTGCATTTTTCGCTGATAATGGTGAAAAAAAAAATCTGTAAAGTAATGTCTTACTTTTGAAGTTTGATGGAATATTACTAAAATTATGCAATGCGATGTCTGTTGTAGCTGATTTTCATCTCTACTTCATATGATCTTGCTTAGTTCCTGCTAATTGCAATTCCGCATTAAGGTTTACCTTAAGCATTGTGAGAAATGCTGTCTTTCTTGTTGTATTTCCCTTTTGAAAATTTCACAATACTGAGTGTGTTTGAAAGAGCTCTAGAACTTTCTGACTGAGAAAAAATACAACACGTTTCTCTAATAAACAAAGGCTGAGTATTTATTACAAATTTATGAAAGAAGAATAAACTGGTCTCCACACCAAAATCTAAATTAATGAGCCAACAAATAAGCACATACTGGGGAAAAAAAATCATCTCAACCTTGAGAGATCATGATTTCTGCATAAATCAGAAGTCACTGCTCAGGGTGGCAGCTATGAATACCATTTGCAGATTAAAGCTGACCGTCCAGCTCTTGGAATTGTTCATGACGTAAATGAAAATGAAGAGATGACATGGCTGAACAAGCAAGGTCATTTTATAGTTCATAGTTCCTAAATTTTTTTGTTATGCATAGAATGCTACGTTATTTTTATAAAGTTGGCAAAGCAGGTTATATTATTATAACGTTACTATTTAATATAAGCTACTCGTTTGCTGTTTTAATTTTTTGCAAAAACTAGTCAAACGACAGTTTTTGTTAACAAGAACAATAATATGCAATTACAATTAGCTGGATCTGAGCAAGATTCATATGATATACTCCTAGAAGTAAAGAAAATCTGCAAGAGAAACGGCTTGAGAATCCAGTCTACTTATCGAGACATTTTATAAAAATTTGAATGAGATGAGATGTATCGGTCGATTGATTGTGTTTCTGCCAGAATAAAAGCTTTTTCTCCAACTAGTTTCATAGCTGCTCTTGGCATGAGCAGTGACCTTGAAAGTTTGAGATTACCGCGTTTTCAGAGTCAATTATTTTACTGTTGCAAAACTAGATCACACACGTCTTACTTTTTTTGTGTACTACGCTTTAGTATGTTTTTACCGAGTTAGGCAATGTTTTCTGAGATTTAAGAATTTAATTCATTTGAACTCAATTCAAGATGCAGAAAATCGTCTCCTTCCCCCCACCCTCTTAAATACCCGAAGATGTTTCGCAGCTACGTGTAAAAGAGTACAAGTCTAAGAGCTAGTATAATTCAACTTCGCAGAGATGGCCTATGACTCCTCCTTTTTTCAGGATTGTCCATTTTTAGGAAGGGGTGATACGCAGATGAAAATTGAGGAATGGGATTCACAATTGATGGGGGAATTTGAATGGGTAGAAATTCTACCTATTTTAAGGAATGGACTCGTTTTCTCATTTGATTGACACCGGCCATCTCGTCGCGGTTGAATTATACATTTTTTGAGTGAGAATTTTAAGATGTCTGGCTCTTAAATATATCTTTCCCTATGTTCTTCCAAGCAGTGGGGGGGGGGGGGAGGTTCTGGCAACTGAGAGTGGTTGCGTTTTTTACTGCGCATCACATTTTTGCTGATAAAATAGTGATTTTTAACCATTTGTGGGCAATTAGAAACTTAAACATGTCGTAAGTATGCCATGTTATATATCGATGAAAAGCTCTATTGTTTGCCTTCACAATGTTTTTTGAATATTTATTCTAATATAATGAGCAAAGAAGTTGCATGTAAATACCTTTTTTAAATTATTTTTTCGTTTTTCAACAGATCTGTATTTCGTACAATTTTGAAGTAGAAATCTAAAACGTGACAGGATTACTTTTCTTGTCATATGCGTCCTTCACACTAGTTTTTGTAAAAATTAGAAATGGTGAGGTCAAAAACTTTTTTCATTTGACGTGGTGGAATTGGCCAAAAACGACTTAAAAATCACTACTTTTTCCAGTACAAGTATAATGTGCACTTCACTTCCCTTCACACCTCCAGGGTCCCCCGTACCTACCACAGCTTCGTGGTTTAACCGGGATGGGGCCCTGAAGGGCGCTCTGTTCTTAATTTTGAACCAGAACCTAGGGTCGAGCAAACCCTAGGCCCAGCACCCCCAGAGGTATCGTTTCACTTGGAGGACTTTGTGACCACGACATTTTTAACGCCTCCCAGCCACCATTAATCAAGGCGGTGGATCTTTGATCGGCTGGGATCGAACCCGGGTCCCTCCGGACACGAGTCCGATGCCTTACCGATCGGGCCACCACGGCCCAGTATAATGTGCAGTAAGAAAGCGCAACAACTCTCTGCCGTCGGACACCCTGCATGCTGCTTAGAGAGGCATTAGGAAAGATATATTAAAAAGCCAGACGTCTTAAAATTGTTGTTTTTTCGACGACGTTTTGAACTAATTTATTTCATACGTAACTGAAAAAAAAAAAAAAACGAAACTATAAATATTCGTTCGTTAAAAAGAAGGTGCAAATGCTTTTTGGGTTATTGCTTTAACAACCTAATGTAAGTATAGCCTTCCTCCAGTCTATTATTAATCTTTAATACCTAATCGAACAATTAAAGAAAATAAAGCAAACTAACCGCACATAATTTCTTTTAAGGAAATTAAAAAAAAATATTGGGTGCAACTTTCTTCGAGACATACAAAAAAAAGAAGTGATGGCACTGCCGATTAAGATTGATTTTTCATATTTATTTATTTTTGACACCAAAATTGCTCAAATAGTTCTTAGCTTAGATGTTTAATGTATGAGTTACGTTTGATTAGGCAAAAAACTATTACTGCAGTACGTGATTTTGTGATCAGGGTTCGCGTTTACCCGCTATAGCGGGTTTTTTACGCAAATTCTTGTAGAACGGACGCAACATCGACGCAGTTTCGGGTCCCTGGGACCCAAAAATAATAGTTTATGCCAGGAGAAAAAAAATCCAATCAAAAAGTAATTTCGGACCCGTGAATCGAAAAACTCCAGAAAACTCGTGCTGATTTTATGCTGTATATAGTTGAATTTTTACAATCATGAAAGAAGGGGAAAGAATAAAAGAAGCCCATCCTTATCAGCTAACTCAATGACCCCCTATTGTGTTGGCCAGGCAATCCTAGTTCTAAGAACAGGATTGGACACAGCTGTGACTTGGAGATGTCAATCACCCCCCCCCCTCCCCACCCTATTCTTAAAAGCCTCATGACATTGCACATGTTGGCCCATTGTCCTCCCATTCCTTTCTTGAAATTGAATAGTAAACATCCTACAAGTAGGAAACTTTCATAGTATTTTAGATCTTTTTTGTCCGTTTTTCGCTAGCACGTGGAAAATAGGCTTATTGAATTTTGGCACATTTTTACTGATTGAGCAGCTATCTTTTAGCATCGCTTTCTGGTTAGTTATTTTTCTGATTATTTCCCAAATAGTCCCTAGTGCAGAGCCTACAGAGCTAAAATACAATGGTATTTTTTCCCTTGTCTTATTTTTGCCCTCCCCCCCCCCCGAAAAAAAGCGGCATTTGAAACATATTTTCTGCTTGAAATTCAACTATAATTTTCCTCTGCAGAACATTTAGTTTCGTTTTGCTTAGCATGTTTTACTTTATCTTTCCATATGATTTGTTTACAGATTTTTTCAATAAACTAATCAACATAATTAAAAATATTGTTAAGACATAATTGCGCTTTCCCAACCACAAAGAATTTTTTTTTAAACACCTTTACACAAAAAATCATCATGGATTTATCCTTGTCTTTATTTATTGCCAGAAACTTGCTTCTTTGAATACAGCTTCTGGTGCCTTTGTGTTTGACAGTACTTACATCTAGGAATACATTGATGTCATGAATTCAAACATGTCCAATACCAGGAATTCAGATAAAAAGCTTTTTATTTTGTGTCTTAATACGTCTAATATTAAACCCAATGTTAAAATGTTTTTACTAATATTAGTTAGCTGTGTCTAGTTAAAAAAAATAAGGACAGTTAAATTATACCTGCTAATTTTAAATTTTATTTATTTTTTAGTAAGTTTTAGTTATTTATTTTTTGGAAAGTGTAGAAAAAAGCAATATATTGTACAATTTTTTACATATTATCTCCAAACGCGGTTAAAAATAGGCTGTGTCCTCCACCCCTTCTGAAGTAACCCTTAGCATAATCAATCTTTTGTAGCCTGCTATTTCAAAAAGTTGTGCATCCCTGCTGTAACTATCCTCTTTCAGAAAAGTTCAGAAGTGGTAATGGAAAAAGCAAATTGATAAAGAAATGAGAACAGTATACTGGCTTGCCAAAGAGCTACAGGAACAAATTTTGTCTCTAATTGAATTGAATTAACATTGATCACAAAAACTTAAGGAAAAACTCCTTTATTCGTTTCCCTTCCTTTTATAGTACTCATTCACCAAGTTCTCTTATTTTCCATTCAAAAGTGGGCACACAATTAATAATTTTTTTCCTAAGGAAACATATATGCAATGAATTTACAACCTTTGTATTTAATTAAAAATGTTATTTCATTCAAATATTTCGGGACTCAATTTTTTCATCGATGGACTCGCTTTTTTTTCATTAATGGGTCCATGGGACCCAGGTAGCAAATAGTTCAGCGCGAACACTGGTGATAGTAAATAGTATTTCAGCAGTTAAAATGAAAGTAAAATGCTAAACAAGAAGAGGAAGAGCGCTCTGTGCTTGCCATGAGTTATATTGTGTAATCGGAAACTGACGTACTATAATTAGACCGCTAAATGTCCAATAGATTAAGCAAGAGTAGACGTGGGAGATTTTGTGTGTGATGATTTTCTTTCTCTCGGTATTTATTTTTATTTATGTAAAAATAATAAAAACTTCTTTTCGAACGTCGCACCAATGCAGCGAAACCCATTTTGAAAATATGGTAGTAATAGTAATAATATTAACAACAACAACAGTAATAAATAATAATTAAATTAAAAAAAACACCAATATTTAATAGCAATGTAAAATAATTCTGAAGTTACGTACTTTGATAAAAAATTAAGCATTTCAAGGCTTCTGTGGTCCTTTAAGATATAGTTGATGATAGAAATGAGTGTATACAATGTGTAACCTACTCAAAAGATTTCACTTTCGTTCCATTACATCGCACTTTCAAAAAATGTTTGTTTTTGAGGAAAGCATTATTACCTTTTCCGGGTTTTATGCATTAAAGCTCAACTTTAATGCAAAAGCGAACTCTCAAAGACATTTTTTGCTGCTAAAATCCTTTTACGTGACAAAATATATCTACAAAAGAAACTTTTCCCCACTTATTATTTAGATTTTATCAGCTTTTAGTTTTTTTTACTCCACCCTAATGTATATAAACTGATGTTTGTGAAAATTGCAACACCATGAATCAATCGTCATAATTAAAGGAAATTTAATACACAGCTGAGTGATGGTGGTACAAATACATGATTAAACTTAGAAAGTCAACAAACGATAAACAAATATTGAAATTAGTATTTTGTGTAGCCAGCACGCGCTGCAATAAGTGCTGCTACGCGACGTGGCACAGAGTCAAACAAATTTTAAATGTCTGCCTGGTCAAAAGCATTCCATACTGTTTGTATGCGTACCCAAAGTTCGTCTGTAGAAGCAACAGGGCGAGGATCACGAACGAGACACAGACCAACGAAATCCCAGACATGTTCAATCGGCGACATATCCGGGGAATACGCTGGCCAGGGAAGAAGCTGCACCTGCTGCGATGCAAGGAAGGATTGAACAGTCCTAGCGACATGAGAGCGGGCATTATACTGCTGAAATACAGCGCCAGGCAAGTCTTGAAGGAAGGGGACAGCTTTGGGCAGCAGAAGTTCACTGATGTCCCGGTTGCTATTCAGCAGGTTACCCACAATTCGTAACAATTGAGATCGTTCGTGATATGATATGGCACTCCAGACCATGACTCCAGGTGTTCGTCCACTGTGGACGTTCGATAATGCACTCTGAAAGATGGCGATCACTAGCATAGCGTCGGACGCGAATGCGGCCATCAAGGTGCCACAAATTAAATCTGGATTCGTCAAAAAACCCAACGGCAGGAGGCGATGCTTTAGCGTGAGCGGGATCCTGTATAAAGGAGTATTTGCGCGCAGTCCACGCTGCAGCAAATGTCTGCGAATTGATGAAGCACACATTGAAACAGCTGTAGCTATTGACCACTGTGCTGCCAGTTGTCTGGAAGAAGCAGTACGGTCCATCAGCACCATGCGGATCAGGTGTCTATCATCGCGCGCTGACGTCACATTTCGGGGTCGACTCCCAGATTTCCGAGTTTTCCGACACTTGTCCGTCCACTGCTTCCAAACACGCATCACTGTGCTGCTGTTAAGCTGCACACAAGCGGCTAATTCACGATAAGACAATCCAGCTTCACGAAGGCCGATGATCCTCCCCCATTCAAACTCCGTAAGTTGTTGAAACCTCGCTCTTTTTCGTCGAAGAGGCATAAACAACGTCTGATCTACCCAAGTAGCACACTTCGTTTTTTAAAGGTTGTAAAATGGTTATTGACGTTGTAACAACCGCTTAAAAACGTTTATAAAACGTTTAAAGGTTATTTGTGCTACTTGGGTAACGTTAATCACAAGCAGATAACCACCTATAACCATACACGCCTTGCTGCAGCCGTCTATTTATTCGGATAAATCCGGCGTTCAGAGGGCGCTGCTCAGCGTACGCATGCGCTACGCGTCTAAAATTCTAATCATTTGCATATCATACCCTACTTTGCATTTGAAAATTTCAGCCCATTTGAGCAAGTCCTTTATGGTGTTGCAATTTTCACAAACATGAGTTTATACTCTGCGGACTTTATTCTGCGGTCAAGACCTCCCCTGTAACATTTGCTACACATTCGATTTGTTTGAAACTATTTCCAAAGTCTTAAAACGACACTATGGCTGACGTTGAACTATATATATATATATATATATATATATATATATAATACAAACTCTAAAATATGTGTGTCCGAGGTAAAGGAAACTACCGGCCCGATTTCGTACCAATTTTTACAGCAGGTGCTGTGAAGCTCAGGACATGTTGTTAAACTAGGTACGAAAAAAAATCGATGAATAGTTCTTTTTTTATTCGAAATCTAAATTTTTGACCCAAAAATGGCTCTATCTGGAGAAATAATTATCGTATCGTTTTGATCTTGTTCTTATTGGAAATATTACGAAAAATTCTATGTTAGAACATTTTCGACTTACAGTGCCGTGAATAGGAATGTAGAAAAATCACATTGAAACGACTCATACCCGCTTAAAGGTTGAAAATATAGTTTTAATTGCCTTTGCCATTTTGTTCAAACGTGGAAATATTGACTTCCACCTTTAATACGAAGTGAACTTAGCCAAGGCTTAGCTCGATCTTAGTATTATTCTTTCTCCCATTTTTTTTTATTTACTGCACGAGCACGAGCCGTGCGAGTACTTTTAGTTATCTATAAATGATGTTGAGAAGACATACCGAAAATTTTAAGTTCATTAATTGATTTTTATCCGCAAACTCTGCCTCAGAACGCCAAATGTCTTCACATGCCAAAAAGCACGTGCGTTTTTAAGCATTTGGCTTAAAATTTCAATTCGATCCTTCCAAAAGAAAGAATTGTAGTGGTAAATAGGCACATAATTTATTAACTTAATTTTTCATCTAACCAAACAAATTTTGAAATGGTATACAATTCAAATATTTGGTGTTTTGAAAGTAATGAAAAATCCTTAAATTAGATTAAAGAAAAAAAAATGTCTGAAAAATTCACTATATAAATAAGTATAGTTATACATGAAATTAATTTCTGCTAAAAACAACTGATAAAAAAGTCATTAATGCGATTAACGTTTTGGATCCGGGCTGTTCATATAGACATTTTTCTTTCGACCCAGGTAGTACAGTTGAACCACAGATTTCTTTTCCATTGAAAAGAGAAGGTATAAATTATCGTACCAGACGTTTGAAACCTTGAAAAAAATCTCCGGCTCCAAAGGGTTCGAGTGAAAATTTCTACCCCGTCCTCTAAACTAGACGAGACTTATGGTACAACATGTGTACCGCCTGGATCCTAAAGGTTAAACGTCTTAAATCTTGTCAGTTTGCTTTTAAATCCCTGTTCGTTAGAAAGGAGAAACTTGATACAAATTTGTTCTTGTTATTGGATGCATGGTCCTTGAAATATCTCTTTTTCTGATCTCTTCTATCACAAAGAAACCTGAATCTCATTCTAACATCTATCACATCTTGTATATCAATCAGAATTACAATAAAAGTCTTAAAAGTCTTTAAAAAAAAGTATAAACGAGGTGCATTTATGATATTTAAAACAAAAAACAATTTATAGTTAATTCAAAATGTTCTAGAAGAATAAATCATAAATTAAATGAAGTCAAAGTGCAAATTGTTTGTGGTAAAAAGGAAGAGCCCTTGATGCGATTCCTCTCTCTCCTTTTTTTCATAAAAATGAATTAAACTTTAAACCTGAGCCTACGTGTCTTTAATATCTTCGTATGAAACTTCAAGTCGTTATCTGATCAAGGTTTATAAAAGAAGAAGCTTTAAATTCAGTCGAAACATTCGCAAATTCACAATTTAAATTACTTGCACGCATTTGGGATTAGGGTTTTAAAGTCGGTGCAGGAAATAGAACGAGGTGAAAAAATGCTAGCAAAAAATTAGAAATGTTATTACGTGGTTACTATTTTTGCTTCAAAATAGATGCTGCATTTAAGGAACTCGAATTATATTGGCTGCCAGATCTAGATGAAAGATTAAACCAGCGTGATTTATGAGAGATTTAAGTGCAGGATAGGATGCACTTTTATCTTTCTTTGTCAGTCCAACAAGTGTTTCATGTCCAATAATGTATTTTTCTAGATTCTGCGAAAACTACTTTATGTTCATGATTGTTTCGTACCAACTCTTGTCACTTTATAAAATGCCAATATAATCAATGTTTAACAAGCAATACTTGTATTTTCTCAAACCGGTCTTTCTAGATGCATACCTCCAGCCGCAAAAATATTCAAAATAAGATGAATAATTAAGGTATGAAAAATTGAATCGAAAAAGGAAATTAGTAAAAAATACGATATCTGATTCTAGGTCCAAAATTTATGTTTAGGAAATTATTCTCCATTAAAAAAAAACATTAATAAAAAAAAAAACAGCACGAAAAATTTGAAATAGTTGAGACTAAAACTAAAGTAGATATTCGATTTTAAAATCCTAAGGGACCATGTAAAGTATGAGAGGGGAACATATCGCCCATTCCAAAGAATATGTTGTCGAAGTAGAAGAAAAAAAAATCATCTATATTGAAAGTTAAACGCATATGTTATGTTATGACCTGTAAAATTAGACTATAAAGTTCTTACAATGTGAAAAAACGCACGTTCTGCACACATGCAGTTTTAAACTCCGGTTAGCTGATACATTTCCCCCACAAGATGTAATTAACTTCTAGTGTAAAGTGATGTGTCGTAAAACGTTGCGTTTCGTATATCAGTGAATATTGGTCATTTCACCGTTATTTTTTGCCTTGGTATTATTTTTTCGAGGAGATTATTTCCCTAAATATAATTATGAAGAGATAGGAGCAGTATAAAAAGTTACTTTGCATTATTTATTTATTTATTTATTTGCCTCAAAGTTTTAAGGTCCTAACTCTGCAACTCATTTCGATATTTTTTTAATGAAAATACGTCTAGGACTTAGTTGCAAAAATAAAGGTATTCAAAGATAAGCGGGCACATGCTGTATGAAGAGAGAGAAAACATACATGGGTGATTCTATACGCTTTTTGAATTTAGACGGCCAATGGAAAAACTTCATGTAAAACTAATTTTATTAATGTTTTTGTATGCTTAAGCATTACAGATCATTATCTTTTATATGGAACACCCAATTAATTCACTACAATTATTTTATTTTAGCATTTATAGCTGAAAATAGTCATAAATGTATACTACCCTGGCCTGTCCAAATACTAGTTTTTATACAAACATGTTTGACGTTCAATTTTTGCTAACTTGGCATAATGTTTCTTGCCATAATCATACACTTACATTAACAGAGAAACATATTTCATCAGTAAACATTGAAAAAATATTTATTATTATCTTAAAAAAGTACACTTTTCAACAGGCCATAATAACAGTGTCAACTTCACCTGGAGAACTTCAAAGACTGAAATTTAGCATAAAAAAATGCATAAGGATGCAGTGTAATACTAAGTAACGTTAAAAACAAGCTACGTGGTTTTAAAAAAAATCGAATATTATTGCATCGGTTCTTGTTGAAAGTGTCTCAAAGCTTACTGCGCCAGTCGCTGTAGTATTTCCCCTGGTAAGTATAACGTTTTATATTTCATCGTTACATAAGTGTGCGTATGTATAATGTAATGCTTATTGTGTGCAGACATTACGGTTTACGTGAAGTTCTGGTAAGAAGAATGCGTGATGTTGTTTTTATAGGTAATGTGTGATTTTGTCACTTCTCTGGCGTCACTCCCCTGATAGTTTTGTTCCAAAAAAGGGTAAATATACATTAAAACTGTGTTAAAAGCATAATTAATTTCATTTTTAATCTTAATTGCCCCTGTGAAAGTAAGTTGAATGAATGTAAATAATGCGGGAAGTATTTTTATTTGGGATCTGCGGTGCGACTTGTATGCAACATGTCATGTTTTCAAGATTGACTTTTTTATTTTATTACAACGCGAAATTTTTTTTTGAATACAGGTCTTATAGAAATGGGTAATCTGATTTTATGCCGAAAAATAAGTGAAATAATAGTAAATCAAACCGGAATTTAGCCAATAGTGTCACTCCCCTGGCAACGCATTTTCCCCGTGTATCGATAAACCCCCCAAAAATTTAAATTTCGTCTGACCCTTACCACTACAATCATAAAAATAGCGGCTACTAGTGATATACTGAGTGTGAAATTAAACAGATTATTTTTTCTTTGGGGACAAAAAAAAAAAACGCATTGATCGTAGAATCACCCATATACGCACACAACTGTTCTAGCTCACTTGCATTTGTATGCGTTCAAACCTGTTTACGCCAATGCATTGAATATCCAAACTTAATTTGTTGAGTAAAAGAGTCCGTTTTCAAGAACCATTCTTTTTTTAAGTGAATAATAACAAGTTTAAAAAACTATAACCAAACTACAAAAAAAAAAAAAAAAAAAAAAAAAGCACTGAAAGGTAAGAAACACGGTTGGTGCTATTTAATATCATCGTGTTATTAAATAAAACAAGACGTTTGATATCTTAGCTATACCTGTTTATTTAGTTCTACGACTTGAACCCTCTGCAAGTTCCACCTTAACAACAAAATTCAATTCAAATGCTGTAGTCGTGCGTTGTCAACTACAGTAAGCAAGTATTTGAACTTGATACGCAAGCAAACATATTAGTTTAATCTATATATATATATATAATTATATATACAAGAATGGTAAATTAGGTTATAATGTTATTCTATCAAATTGTTTTTCTGTAGTTGACAACGTACGACTACAGTATTTGAATTGAATTATGTTGTTAATGTGGAACTTGCAGAGGGTTCAAGTCGTAGAACTAAATAAACAGGTATAGCTAAGATATCAAACGTCTTGTTTTATTTAATAAGACGATGATATTAAACAGCACCTACCTTGTTTCTTACCTTTCAGTGCTTTTTTTTTCTTTTTTTGTAGTCGGGTTATAGTTTTTTAAACTTTTTTATTTTACTCCACTGTACATTAGCAAATGAATATACATTACAAAATTAAATGTTTATAACAAAAAAGTATGAAAAGTTATTTGGGTAATTTTTATTAAGCAGTGTCAAAACTTCTAGCCTTTCCAATTCCATCAAAGACGCTGAATCATGAGGGTTGCTTAAAAGTTTCCGTGGGTCCAGATTGCTTTTAAATAAACCCTTCAATGTCCTTACCCTACTTAATGCGACGTTAACTTGGCCCTTTGCAAAAATTCGTCTTCCAACTTCAATTACTGCCCCATTCAAAGTGCAATCTGTCAACTTGTGTACTGTGACACCCAAACACAAAATAAGAGGCAGCATTTTACGTACTATTTTACCACTGCCTCTCAAACCATCATACTCAACCGAGCTAGGAATTATCCGAACATTTTTATCAATTTTGTCGTCGGGTTTAATGGTATCGTCATCAAACTTGACGTGCACAGCTGCAGGAAGCTCGCATGGCTCTAATTGATCCCTCCTTAGTCCCTTATTAAATTGATCCCTTAACTAATTTCATGCTAAAATCTAGGTCAGCTTTAAACTGGAAATTCATTGTTGATTGCGACTTTTGCTTGAACTAAAACACACTTAGATACGAAAATATCGGTTAAAAATCGATGCTTGTCTAGGAAGAATTGATATTTCCTCTTGTTAAATTCTAGCAAAAAGTAGCCTATGACACTCGAGACTCGAAAACAAATCGATTGGTACCTCCTTCATCAAAATCGAATGAATAGCTTAGGAGCTACGGTGAAACATCCTTAACCACAAACATACTCAGACTGCAAAAAATATAACCCTTCTTTTAGGCTTTGCCGTAGTCAGGTAAAAGGGAAGAAAAGCAAAATGGAGAAGATTTTCCCTTTTATATTTCTTTCGTTTTCTTTCTGTCTTTTCATTTGTGTGTGTTGAGGGGTGGGGGGATTTCAATTTAGGGATCATTAAGGGGGAAAAATTGCGAACGGTTAAGGATTTTCAACCTTTAAAAAAATTGTAATATTGATAAATGAATTATAATAAAAAGAAATTAAACTTTACTGGGAATTAAATAACTGCTACACATTAAAAAAAAAACTCTTAAGAAGAAGTAATTATTGTACAAATTTTATGCACAAGCAATAAACATTGCTGAAAAAGCATAGAAATTTGAGAAAATTAATCACAAAACGCACGCAAAAAATGTCGTGAAGGATATTATTACTTTCTTTTATATCTAGTATATAGAAGAAAGTATTGGAATCGTGAAAATTTTCAAATGTCGAATTTTGACGGATTTGCACGTTTTGAGGTGCGCTGAGTCCATTTCGACCATTTTTGGAAAATGTCTGTCTGTGTGTGTGTGAGTCTGTATGTGTGTGACCAGTTTTTGTGGCCGCGCTAGAGCAAAAACTACTGCATGAAATCGAAAAAAAATTTTTACACATTTGTACCACCATGTGAACTGGTGCACCTGACTTTTTTTTAGCGAATTCCTCCAAGGGGGTGGAGCAATCGCACGTGTTCTGCGCGGGGGTGATTGCTATATCTCAGGAAGTAACCGGCGGAATCAAACGAAAATTGGTCCATAGGTGGACCCTATTGAGTACAAGTGCTGATTCAATTTGTGTGTCAATATCTCAAAGGGGGTGGAGCAATAAAAAGTGCTTATTTTGTCATTGCACCTACTGTATCTCGAGAAATATTGCAGCGATTTGAATGAAATTTGGAATAACACTATCCCAATATGGAAGCAAGCATCGATTAAATTTTGGCGCCAATCGCCCCAGGGGGAGGATGGGGTAATTTTTGCACTTAGTCAACAATGCAAAAAATAAATTCATTTAAAAATCGCTTTCACGCTATTTATCTACTTATATTAAAAACTGAGTATCTTTCTCACTATCTTTCTTTCTAACTATCTTTCTTTCTATCTTTCTATGTCACGCTTCTTTCTCCTGAACGCCAATGAACTGAAAGTCGAACCAGGTACCGATAGATAGGTAATTTTTCAAGCTTATTTAGTTTCAATTGATATAATTACACGATTTTAATTAGCGAAGATATCAATTAATAAGTAGTCAAATTTAAAGCGATTAAGCCTAATAAATGATTAAATATGAAATCCATTCTTGCAAACCGTCGTTGCTATGAAACGGCGATAACAATGATAATGAGAATTTTGAATGAAGGCTTAACTAAATCAAACACGAAACTCATAAGCGGACCACTTACGTAGAATTTTTATCGCTAGCTACTGGTAATATTTTGAAACATTTATTTGTTGAAGAGCCATCTACTTATATTAAAAACTGAGTATCTATGTCTGCTTTTTTTCTTTGAGCGACCTGAACTTACTGAAACTTTCCTCACCATCTTGAAGGCGTGAAGCATCTCAATAATTCGAATGATTTTTTTATATAGGAAAAAAGTAAAGGCGTGAAGCGCCTGTAAGCGAGCCGCCTTGGCGGGGAGTAGTTTCTTTAAATTTTTTTCTCACTACTTTCAGGGCACGAAGTGCCCGTGCAACGCCGGGCCACGTGCGTGGTATGTCTTGAAATCGAATGAACATTAAATTATATCAAATAATATAATTTCAGAATGAGGTAAAAGTTAGAGAGGGGGGACGTTATGCATCAGCATGCCGCAGGAAGCTAATCTAGCTGCCCTGGCAGCTAGTTTATCAAAACAGTTGAAAACTTTCAATGAATTGAAAATTTTAACTGTTGCCAATTTCTTTTTACTAACAAATAAAATGCTTGCAATTAATCTAAACAAGGCTTTTGCAATGATTTCCAATTTCGCTCATTGATTCTACATTTGCAGGGTTATTACGATACTTGGGAAATTGGAACTGTCTCCAATTATTCGGGCGAGTACGTATTTTATTTTGTAACCGGAATTCATAAGATAGATATAGAAGAAAGTTTCGTGACGGCCACGACAGCTAGTTTTTACTATTGCGGTGTTTTCTTTGTTTTCTTTCTGAATTAAAAAACAATTTTAACGTGTAAGAGCAAACATCTCTGAGAACCAGTCAAATTTTCCTGCGGACAGATGCCGGTCTACTGGCCCCCACCGGTTCAGGATCATTTTCTTAGGTCATAACAAGAAGTTCTGTCAAGAACTAAACGAGCCTACTTTCCCGTACATCGACATCGGCATTCTAGCATCTGATCATTATTCTCTTGATTATCTAAGACTAAAAATTATGTCAAACATACCTTTTTAGCACTTGAAGCTGATTTCTAAAAGCAAAATATACCCCTCTCATCAGATGAAATAGACACATAAAAAGTAAATAAATGAATAAATAAAGTTTTGTCGCACCTTTTAAAGAATGTAACTGTTACAGTTCTTCCGTAGAAAAATTCCTCAATTGTTTTCAAAAAAAAAAATTAAAAGTACAAAGTACATCAAAACACATTTTATCGAAGAAAGAAAAAAAAAAGAAAAAAAAAAACTCGTCCGTTGATAAAATGTCTCGAATTTCACTTTTAATCCGTTGCCAGTTGTTAAATATAAATAAAGAATAAAATGCCCTCGTGAATGAAACATTTTTGTTACAAAAAAATCGTCTGCCAAAAATAATAATAATATTAATAATAAATTCAATAAAACAAATGAATAAATAAACAAAAAATCGTCTGCACAGTCAGTCATTTTTTTTCGGACTGTTTACTCAAAAGTTATTAGGGGTGACAGCTTGCTTGAACGGTTCAATGTTGAACGAAAAATTGTTCAAATCGGAAATGTAAATACGGGAATGAAGTATCATTGAAAAGTTCTTTCCAACAAAAAAAAGTTTGTTCAAATCGGACTGTTCATTAAAAAGTTAGTATCGCGGGACCGGTTGTTTGAACGGCTCAAATTTGAACCAAAAATTGTTCAAATCAAAAAATCAAATATGGGAATGAGCTGTACTCGCCGAGATCTTTCCAACAGAAAAAAGTTTGTCCAAATCGGACTGTTCATTCAAAAGTTATTAGGGGGGGGGGACAGACAGACCGACCGACCGACCGACACACAAATTCCCCATCTCAATACCCTACTTTCAAATTTTTAATTTTTCGATATTCATCTTACCTTTTTATTTTTTTCACTTGGCGATATTTTTTTTTTTGACTTGGCGATATTTTTTAACTTGGCGATATTTTTTGGACTTGGCGATATTTTTTAGATGCATTAAGCTACTTTTAATACTTTTTTCGTCTTTCTTTTATTTTTAACGGGAAAGTAGGCTAAAAAAAGGCACATCCATGCTAATAAAGTATTTTTGGACATTTACCCTTTCTTTAAGAGCATTTAGTGATGCACGATTTTAAACTACTCGTGAATTGGAAACTATTTTGAGGCCCTCTTTATTGCATTACATGTTTACCGCCAACATTACACCATCATTTAATACCACGATTTGAACAGACATGCGACAAATCTTTCGTGTTGAAACGCATTATTAGCACAGGAGCCGAAGAGTAGGTCGAAGAAGTAAATCTTGAGTAAAAGTCGGGAAATGAACTGATCCTCTCTCCCCCTCTCTCTTCGCAGTGAAAATAAAGACCTTATAGCTCTGGTGAAACTATCCTAAAATACCATGTTTTAGACAGAACTAATATATATCTCCCCTCGCAGTGAAACTATTCTTAAATACCAGTATACTATTCTCAAACACCAAGCGTTAAACAGACAAGTGATCAATCTCCCATGTCGAAACGCATTGTCAGCACAGGAGCCAGCAGCTCCGACGAAGAGTAGGTCGAACAAGTACATCTCGAGTGAAAGTCTGAAAGCGAAGTAATTCTCTCTCCCCCTCTCTCTTCGCAGTGAAACCAAAGACCTAATAAACTTTGGCGAAATTCTCCTTAAATACCTTAAATACCATGTTTTAAACTTAATTAATAATCTCTACGTCTCTCTCCCCTTGCAATGCAACTATCCTTAAATACCATTATACTATCCCTAAACACCAAGCTTCAAACAGACAAGTGATAAATCTCTCATGTCGAAATGCATTGTTAGTACGGGAGCCGAAGAGTAGGTCGAACAAGTGCATCTTGAGTGAAACTTTGGAAATGAACTGCTTCTTTCTCCCCATCTCTCAGTTCGCAGTGAAAATAAAGACCTTATAGCTTCTGTGAAACTATCCTTAAATACAGTAACCCCTCGTTATATCGCGCTTTTTGGGGGATAAGAAAAAAGCGCGATATATCCGACAGGGCGATATAACCGAGGTCATTAAAATAGTTTTCTACCCAGCATACAAGTAAATTATACGTGCACATACATAAAAATTCATTTATTCGAACATTAGATTTTAGAGCGTGTGTTTTCTTGACACTTACCAGATGCGTTTCACTCATTGTATCAACACAAAAGACAGGAATTTGCTGCTTCTTTTCAGCGAATTCAAAAGAATAGAAGAACCTTCGTTTTGTTCATTGATGACAAAATAAATGAGAAAGAGACCTTTTCTGAGCACCTTACATTTTTCTCAAAAATGGTTTCATACTATTTTTTTTTTTTTTTTAGGAAGACAAAAGAAAAGAGCGATACATCCGAATGAGCAATATAACGAGGCGCGATATAACGAAGGGCTACTGTATCATGTTTTAAACAGAACTATTTATCTCTCCCCTCGCAGTGAAACTATCTTAAATACCTAAAATACCATGTTTTAAACATAACTTATTATCTCTACGTCTCTCTCCCCTTGCAATGAAACTATCCTTAAAAATCATTATACTATCCCTAAACACCAAACTTTAAACAGACAAGTGATAAATCTCTCATGTCGAAATGCATTGTTCATGCACAGGAGCCGAAGAGTAGGTCGAACAAGTGCATCTTGAGTGAAACTCGGGAAGTGAACTGCTTCCTTCTCCCCCTCTCTCTCTTCGCAGTGAAAATAAAGACCTTATATCTTTGGTGAAACTATCCTTACCATGTTTTAAACAGAACTATTTATCTCTCCCCTCGCAGTGAAACTATCCTTAAATACCAGTGTACTATCCTTAAACACCAAGCTTTAAACAGACAAGCGATAAATCTCTCATGTCGAAACGCATTGTTAGCACAGGAGCCAGCAGTCCGACGAAGAGTAGGTCGTCTCGAGTGAAAGTCTCTAAGAGAGAACTAATTCTCTCTCCCCTCGGCAGTAAAAGCACGAGTGAGGGAGAGGGAATCTCCGAATGTCATCCCGGTAGTTCCGGTGACGTCACGGGGGCGGCGTCTGCGTCGGTGGCCGAACTTCAGACGCACGCCTCTCGCAACCGGCAGCAGTCTAACGAAAGAGCCGCACGAGACCGGAGGATGTCTCGGTCCGACGAGAGAGCACTCCGCTAAATTCCCGCGGAATATATTCCGAAGACACGTGTTGAATGCCGATATAGGTCACTGGATTCCTGGTCTCTTTGAGTTACCCTTATTTGCGACTTCGAGAATTTACGATTCAAAATATTTTAGTTATTTATTTTTTGTTGAAAATTGAGAAAGTCGATTTAAATTTTTCGTATTGGATTAGCTGCAAACAAGATTGATTGAAATCGAAAATATTTCAAGTTTCTAAAGGTATTTTGAATTAGTTCACTGATATATATATTTTAAGTTTTTTAAATCGTATGCTTGTTGACTTAAGTAACAATATTGAAGGAAAAAATGAGAAAACTAATTTTGTTTGCAAGCATAATTAATTAAAGTTGAAAAAAAATATAATACCATTTTTCAAGGAGCTCAAACTGATATAAGTTGTAAAAAATAACTAGGATCTGTAAAAGTAAATAGTTACTGAATCTTTTTGCTAAATTCAGAATTGTGTTTTCGTTAAAGAACGAATACATTTGTTTCTTGATTTTTAAAGAGAAAATTGATACAGACAGAAAATAGTTGATGGTGATAAATAATAATGCTTAATAAAATTGAATCCATATTGAATATAGTTCATTGGATTGCAAGATATTTGCTAATAAATTTAAGAAAGACTGGAAAAGTAGATCCCAATCACTTTTGACTCTTTGTCTACTATAATTTGTTTTGCTCAATTTATAAATAATTTCACGGCATTGGATACTTGAAGATAGTGTGACTACATGGATACAAGTTTATTAACGAACTAAAATACAACATGATAATTGAAGAACAATAAGTGAAAATATAGTTTATGAGTTTAAAACCATATCATCAACTAATAGGTTTTGTTTCATTTGAAACAAAGTTCCAGGTCTAAAGTGACATTTTGCAGATTTTGAAGAACCCATTGCTTACCAATTGCACAAATTAATTTAACTATGCATTTATAGGCAGCAAACCAAGGTTTTAAAAAATCAACATAAATACAACATTTTACAGGCATTTTTTTTTTTAAGGGACATGATTACTTTAAACCTAGAAAATAGTATTTTTTCCGATATGTAACTTATTAAAGCGCATGCTTGTACAATATGTCTTCCTTTCCGCATGCATCAAATTATTGCAAATGAATGGTCTTCACAAGTTTAAACGCATACAATAAATCGTTCACATAATTAAAAAATGACTTTGAAATTACGAACATTGTTTTCAATATTTCTTTTACTGTTCCAATCCAATAAAAACAGAAATGCTCTCTGAAATAACGTGATTGAGTGGACATCAAACCATTATGCAGGAGTTTATTTGTTATGAAACAATAAATCAACGTGACTCACACTTAAACGACGGAGAGTTGATTACCAACTTTTTAAAAATTTCGTACCTGCTAAATGTGCTCACGCCTGAAACTTCGAACAAATAAAATGCTAAAGCATGTAAAATGTCCCAGTTATAGATCATTTGGCTTTATTTGCACCGACACAGCGCATATAATTATGTCCAAGCACCGCATTGATAATCTGAAATCGTACTTGGTGAAAGTGGAAATCATAATACTGTGCATTTTCTTCGGCACCTGCTACAATGGAACCGCTGTGGGGGAAGTGTTCATCATCGGGTACTTGACCAACATCCACGGTCGGGAGAACCCCAGTCGACAAGGATTAGTGATTTCTGGAGCCATCTCGTACGCTCTGGATGTTGTGAACAGTAATTCCTCGTTTCTGAGTGGTCACAAATTGCGAATGATTTACAATGATACTGAAGGGGATACGTTGATTGGGACGAATGTCATCATCCAGCAGTGGAGTAAAGGTGCGATCGCATTTTTTGGACCGGAGGATTCTTGCGAAGTGGAGGCAACAGTTGCGGCTTCGTTGAACTTACCCATGATATCATACGTAAGTGCATTCCTTTAATAAGTTATATTAATTTGATGATGTAATTGAATTATTACTTCCAGAATTTAATATTGAGTCTCAGACAAGTTTAAAAATATGCAGTTGCGTAAAAAGATAAATAATTTAACCCATTTATGCCCAAGTTTTTTTTCAACAAGTTTTTTCAATTTTTATCTGCTTAAAACTCTTACTTGGAATTGTTTGCATTCATTTTATACTCGAAATAGTTCGCCGTTACCATATTTATTACGTTGTTTAACGTCCTGTTTGTGGGATATTTTGCAGATATGTCAGCAAAATACGACCTTACTTGACTTTAATTTTGTAAAGTAACATCACAGAAGGCATCTGTGATACATTTTAAGCAAATCATTTTAAAATAGTTTAATTTTATCAAAAATAAGTTCGCAAAAAAAAAAAAAAAAAAACTTACTTTCAGTGGATACCCATGCTAGATCGTTGCTTGACTGATTTGTCTGAAAATAGCTGTCACTAAATAATCTCTAATGTCCAAATAGTGGCTCTAACTGGTTTTCTCAAGAAGATGGACTATTTAACCTGTGAAAAACAGCTTTAGATTAAAATGATACACCCATTACAGGTTTTTGTATGCAGTAACTAACAAGCGTCCCGTTTTTAGGCTATTGGGCATAAATGGGTTAAGTTATTTATTAAACTTGGTTGATATTTAAACAAGCCACCTAAAATTGTTCCTTAACTTTTTTACAATTGAAGGAGCAAGTGGATAAAGGTGATATGTAACCATTTTTTACACTTACTTTTTACCATGGATGAAGGTGATAAGTCCGTCAGTATCATGTCCTCTTAGTCATACAAATGGTTGGTAACCAAGAATTTGACCCCGTTTTACCCGTTAAGAAAAATCGATTAAAAAAAGTAACTCATTTTTTAAAGCTTTTTCTAGAAATTAAAAAAGTGGCACATATCACCTTTATCCACTTGCCAAACAATGGAATTACTACTTTCAGAATTTAAAATTGAATCTCAGACAATTTTAAATTGATTCAGTTTTGTAATAAGATATAAATAATTTAAGGTCTTGATTAAACTTGGTTGAAAATTAAACAAGTTACCTAAATTTGTTCCATAATTTTTCTGCAATTGTCTAGTGACTTGTGTTTAGTGATGTGTTCCTGCTTCCTTTTTTATTTATTTTTCATACCTGCTCTTTGTTTTTTTTCTTTAAGTTTTTATATATTTTAAGTTATATTTTTTAATAAGCATGCATTTTTTTTATTTTGTTCGCTTATTCAAGAAATTTAAATCGCTGTTCGTAACTTTCGATAGATTTTATCAACATTTCTGCTTTTTTTTGACATACTAAAAATAAGAATCCATTATAAACGTTTCGAAAGGTAACCTCCGTTTTTGCATCAGGTTTTTAATCATTTTTAAAACTTAACCTTGTGTACTCATTTTCACAACCCGTTGTTTTGATGTTTTTATAAAAAACACTGCCTTGATATATTAGAATACTGCATTCAATTTTTTGTGTTAAATGTCTAAATGACAATTATTACGGCAATGTTTATTTATTTTTACATAAAGCTAAGAACTAAAGCAACTATAAAAACTTGTTTCGCATGGGTGAAACTATTATTGTTATTTCTGTGAAGGTTGAATTTAGAGCAAAAATGGCAAGAAATAGTATTTTTGCGAAAACATAACCCAGGAAAATTTGAATGCAAATAATGTTTAAAATATCAACAAGCAGTTTCGTTCCGCTTGCTGAGCTTGCTAACCAGATGCTACTTCGTAGTAGTCAACCATGTGTTTCTTTAATAAAACGCTAATTTATTATTCATTTGCTGGGCCGACATTATCTTTAGATTTTATATATTATACTAGTAAAACAAAGAAAAAATATATGCCCTATACCCTATAACTGAGTTCTCGCTTCATGAGACTTTTGACTAGCATGCTAAACATGATGTTGGTCTTTTTGTTGTTTCTTCTGTTCTATTGATCAGAATGCAATCAAATTTAGTATTTACTCCTGACGTGAACGTTACCTGACGTGAATGTATTTTTATTGTGAAAATATAGGCATTAGGTTTAGAGTCTTAAATAAATTGGCAGCGCTTTCATAATCTAAAAGATAACTTTAATTGACTTTGATCGCTGTTAAATTTAGTTTTCTGTTCCGTATGACACAAGAGTAATTAGGAGTGCTTTATTTTTTGTCTTAAAAAAATGCACCGCATTCCTACGAACATTTTTTAAAAATAACTAAAGAGGGGTGATTGAAGGCTGTAAGAGACGCTTCGCCAATGCTCATAAAACGTGAGTAAGAATTAGTTTTTTACTTTTTATCCCAACCATTATATCACATTCCTATGAACAATTTTTTAAGTAACGAAGCGGAAAGAATTCCTAATGCGCATAAAAATCATAGTAATTCAGAGTGTTTTTTCTCAAGGAATGTACTAAATTCCGGAAAACAGTTTTTTTGAATTCAAAAGAAAAAAAAAGGGGCTGAAAGGAGTTCCTAATGAGCATAATACCTGTTTCGCTTTTTCATAACTGTCTTACATTTCCGCGAACAATGTTTTGAATAACGTACTGAAAAAGTGGGAGGAAAGGAGTTCCTAATGAGCATAAAACCTGAGTAATTAGGAGTGTTTCAATTTTTTATCCTAAGAACTACCGCATTCCTACGATCAATTTTTTAAATAACGTATGGGAAAAGTGGGAGGAAAGGAATTCCTAATGAGTATAAAACTTGTTTAATTATGAGTGCTTCAGTTTTTTATCCGCATAAATACGATCAATTTTTTAGATAACGAAGGAGAAAGAAGGGGAAAATGAATTCCTGATCCGCATCACAATAAGTAAAAAAGTTTCGCTTTTTATTTACTGTCCAATATTCCAACCAAGACTCTTTTTTTAATAGCAAAGGGGAAAAAAGGGAGAAAAGGAATTTCTAATGAGCATAAAAACTGAGTAATTAGTAATGTTTCGCTTTTCAAGGATTGTACTACATTCCTACGAACATTTTTTTTTTTTTTTTTTTTTTTTGCACAAGGAATGGAAAAGGGGGAGGAAGAGAATACCTAATGAGCATAAAACCTGAGTAATTAGGAGTCCTTCACTTTTTAAGGACTGCATTACATTCCCACGAACACTCTTTTTTTTTTTGCATAAGGAAGGGAAAAGAGGCAGGAAAGGAATTCCTAATGAGCATATAACCTGAATAATGAGTAGTGTTTCGCTTTTTATCCTAAGAACTGTAAAGCATCCCTACGATCAATTTTTTAGATAAAGGGGCGTGTTCATTACTTTTTCCAATCAGTATTGAGACGGTATATATGTGCTGTGCAGTGCGGAATAAAACATCATTTTTTTCGTGAAATGCCCAAATAGAAATTTAAGTTCTTTCAACAGTAGAAATCAATCAGTCTAAATGTGGAATAGAAAGAAGGTACCGACTTTTTCCAATAAGATTTAAATTATGTGGAAAACTTTTTATTTCAAGTTGTACTAAATTAGATTTCTGTTGATTTTTTTTTTATAAAAGATTTTTTGAACACTACTTTCAAAATGTTGCTAATAAAACTTTGTAATTTTTGTTAGTTTTTGATTAAACAAGTTTTCGATAACATCTGATGATGCTTCGATTTATTAACAGTTGAAGTGTAGTATAAGAATAACATAAAATCACACAGCATGGGGGTGTTTCCGATTTTTCAAAAATATTTTTTTCTGAAAGAGCAGTGCCAAAAACATGCGGGACATTACTTTTTTTTTCTTGATCTTAACTCATTTTCGTTCTTAGAAAAAATAAAGAAATAAAGAAAAGACGGTCAGTGGCTGTTTCATTTGACGTTCCTGACACTTAAAGCAAGGCGACTTTACAGATGAGCCTGAATTTTGGGGTAAGATTTTTCATTGATGCAGAGTTCGGGTTGTCAGAGATCCAAAATGGTTGCTGCATCGGTCTGGCTTTACAAAAAAAAAATTTCTCCACTAGTAACGTCATTCAAGAACTCGCTTCGTTTTAGAAGTTGCAGAGTTAAAAAGATTGAATCAAAATAAATTTTTGTAAAAATAAAAATATTTTCTGGCCCCAGTTTTTTTTTAAAACTTAATCTGTCATTATTACTGACTAAAAGTAGTACATTTGGCTAAAGGCAACACTCCTATTACAGAGGTGCTTACTATTTTTTCTACGGTGCATTGGAAAAAAAAGTAATCTGAACTAATACATTCATTTTAAATACATTTAAATGAATATACATACATATTCTCGTGTTATTGCTAAGCTTAATGTACACATTTCAGTTAATCGGAAAGTTCTGTATGTTTATGAAATAAAAGAAAACTATGTAATTTTAATGATTCAGCAATATTTACTGTGCGATATACCATTCATCGTTACTTGTAATTTTTTTCCACACAGAAAAGGCTAACTTTAAGCGTAGTTAGTAATTCATTTGAAATGGTTTTATAATCATAATAGCTTAAATTAAGGTAACTATAAAATTCTTTTGTAGATGTTAGTGAATTTTATGCCAACAAATTGAGTAATGCAATGAAAATATATACTATGGTACTTAAATGTTAAACTTTTCTCAAAAATGTACTCTCAAGAAATGTACAGGTGGCTTTTATTTATTTTTTCCGTAATTTTAATTTCTTTTCACTTTCTCTCCCCTCTTATTAATATTATTTTTCCGTACTATTGCCATTGACAAGAAAATAATGCTTAATTCTTACGAAATATTAAATTTACAAATAGATAATATTGACATTTTTATTAAAAAAGCAGTCCAGTTTTAATAAGCTTATGTTCTGAAAAATAAAATATTATCATCGTTTATCGGCACTGGTGCGAGTTTAGAACTCACTTTTCATAATCATCGTACTTTTTAGCGGAACGTGTTCAGTAATGAAATATTTTTAATCTAAGGAAGAAATATCCTACCATTCTCAAATTTATGCATTCTGACAGGTTTCTTTTCAAAGTGCGAAATTTTATTGAGAAAGAGAGAAAAGTTAAGAATTCGCTTAGCATAAGTGCAAGAATATTTATCCCTTTTTGTCGGTATAAAATACCTTGAAAGAAAGTGCAAGAATATTTATCCCTTTTTGCCGGTATTAAATACCTTGAAAGAAAGTGCAAGAATATTTATCCCTTTATGTCGGTATAAAATACCTTGAAAGAAATTGCAAGAATATTTATCCCTTTTTGCCGGTATAAAATACCTTGAAAGAAAGTGCAACAATATTTATCCCTTTTTGCTGGTATAAAATACCTTGAAAGAAAGTGCAAGAATGTTTATCCCTTTTTGTCGGTATAAAATACCTTGAAAGACTGCAGGTGATTTGTTTTCTAGCTATTTTAATTGTTTACTCATAACTCATTAAAAACATTTATTATTTTCAACATAAATTTACTGCACTTCTGCCTGCTGGTATTTACACGAAAGATAACTTTAGATATTTTAAACAGTCGGATATTTTCATTCGGAAAATAGTTATTTGACGAACATTTTTCCAAACAATTTTTTTTAATTAGAAATAAAGCCAGCTCTATTCAACTATGAAATCTGCTATTTAAAATTAAATTCACTGTGCGAATACATTAGCGAGACTTCTTTAGATAAAAAAATAAGAAAAAATAGATGACTTTTAACAATATTTTTTCTCCGAAAAATTAAATTAAAATGAAAAAAAAAGTTCTGTTTTATCAACTGTTCGTTACATTATTTGAGCTTATTCCCGATTTTTGTTCTGCACTAAATACCGGGGAGCTGCTTGTGTCCTTTTTTACTGGTTGACCATTTTTTTCTTTCTCCCATCATAAAAAGCGCAGGTGCGTCAGATGAGAAAGACAAAAATAAAAAAATAAAATGCAGGCAAACGTTAAGAATTCGGTTGCCAAATTTTACCAATACTGCCATTATAGCGCTTAAACTGTTTTTTAATATACTGTTCAAATCGGACACCTTGAATATTCATCATTCCAAAGCTATAACCCCTTAGCAGTTGTTGAACCCCCAAGAATTTTCAAACAAGAAGCACATGACTTCACTTTCTTTTTTGCGCAGCAAAAACATTAGTGCCTATCTGGCCCCAGGGCTGATCTTCAAGCTGAAGTAGTTTACTTTTTCTGTTCACTTCACAAAAATATCTTAATTAATAACTATCTGACAGATGTTTATTAGACAGATTAATTTGTATCTCCTTTTCAAACCTGATTTTGTCAAGGGCATTTCAGCGTGCATGCACGTTGGGCCATTAACTCCTTTTACTTTGAATTCGAGACATTGCTAGCCGAATGTGGAGTTATTGAACGAATTAAGTGCTATCTTCACCAAGGTTTTCTTGAAGTCTGAGGTTCTGAGTTACTTTCAAGATAATTAAGATATTTCAAATGCGTTCTAGACTAGTATTTCTCAACTCAGCTCATATTAAGGGTCAGTAAAAAATTGAACTTGTAATGTGAGCCGCGTAAAGATTTGCATACGAAATTGCTGTTGAATTGAATGAAGTTCTGTTTTCCCTTCATCCTAATTGCCTTAAAATCCGCTTAGTCCCATAATATTATACTGTAGTTTTAATAAAAATCATGTTGAAAACGAAGCGGTAGAGGAAATTGAGTTTTTTTTTCTTTTCAAAAAATATGCTAGGGTATAGTTTCCACATTGCCATGGAAAAATAAAGTATTACTTTCCCTACGTACAGTATCTGCAGAAATGGGTTTTTGAGACAATAAATCAGTAAAATAGATGAAAAAAAGGCAGGGTCTGATTTTTTTTTTTAAATCTTCTCTAGGAAGTATTTAACTTTAAACTAAGGACGCTTTTCCACTTACCGACACGGCAACGATAAATCGTAAGCGATTGTCGTCATCCGACATTGGAGCACGCAAAATGCATTAAAATATGCTATGCGCTTTTCCATCTCCCGATTCCAGGACGATTGTGCCGTCTCCAACCGAACGCTGTTGTTTGTTATCCCATTCGTGTCGGATGGCATCCGTCTCGCCTTTAAAATCGGGACGATGTTCATCCATCTGTTTACTTTCTTCGAACGAAAGCAATGGCGTTTAAATTCGACATCTCTGCATTAATAAAATATAAGCTTCAATTTGCAGACGATTGATAAAAGATGTAGCAATAAAAAATTTGAATCATTTTATTTCATACTTTGTTTCATTAATTGTAGCGCAGACGATTTTTAATGCTTCAAAAAAGATTAAATTATCATTCTGAACTTTCTTCGATGAGCAACACAATAGTCATGGCATTCAAGTTTGACGTGTCTGTTTTGTGTGAATTAATTGAGCAGCGACCGTGTCTATGGGATAAGCGATATATTTTTATACAAAAACAAAATTCCCAGGGAAAAAGCCTGAAAAGAAGTTTTTAGATTTTTAGATGACGAATATGACGGCAAAACTTCTTCAGACAAGAAAGAAACAGGTAAGTTCAAAGAGCATTGTTCGTAACTATAAAAATATATTATACAATTTAGATTAAACTACTTGTGTTAAATAACCTTGTCCAGATTTTAAATTTTTACTATTCTTTGTAAATTTAGTAAAAATATTTAAAATCACCTAAAATATTTTCGCAATTTCTTGACAAGTGTATAAAACTCGCCTACAATGTAACTTTCTTTAAAAATATCGTGCACCCAATACCGCCTCTTAATTTGTTTTCTTTTTCTCATGAGGTAAAGCAAATACAGTAGTCGTAATTTGTTAAATTGAGCAGCTATAATAATATACGTGCGAACGCAGTGCTGTTTCGAAATGAAATGCGGTGGAAAATGACCCCTTCGGGGAAACGATATCGTTTGAGTGGAAAAGCAGTGCTATAGACGATACGACACCGTACTTATCGTTGCAGTATTACCTTCCGACTTTCGTCGTTGTCGTGTCGTCAAGTGGAAAAGCGCCCTAACCCTGTTTATTTTTGTTTTGGATTCATCATGGTTAAAATAAACAGCCATTTTGGTATTTAACCGTTCGTTACGAGTTTACAAGACGTTATTTAGAACAAAAAATAACCAGTGCCTTCAGTTGTATGCTTTATTACTGTCATGAAAAATAATCCGTCTAATGAGTGATCAAGGATAATACTAGCTAAACGAAATGTTTTTTTTTAATGAAAATTATACGTATCTAAAAACATTTAACATTTAAAATACAAATACAGGGTGATTCGCCTTAATCTGCAAGACCTTTATTTCTGCAGCCGTTCGTCCCAGATGCATGTTTCCATTTGCAGAAATGCGCAAAATGAAGTGCAGATTTAAGATGTAGAATGCCTGAACTGAATAAAAGTCTAAATTACGAAACGTAATCTTTTGTATGGATTCTAGGTCCCCTAAACTTATATTAAGAGAAAATCAAGAGCATAAAATAAGCAATTCAAACATAAAAAGTTTGACATTAGTACGACCAAAAGATATGAAACGCAGCGTTTTGTGACTTACACCACTTTACTCTCGCTGTCAATAGCAACTTTACGTCAAAATACAATCGCAACGATGGTAGAGCCTTTTTGCAATTGGAATTATGCATTAGGATGAACGGTTTCGAAAATAAGTCATGCAACGGAACACTTTATAACGGACACACCCTATATACTATATAATGGAACACCCATAAAACGGAACACCCTATTCATTTGACTTGAATTACATACGTTTGCATAATATTGGTTTTACATTACGTTTCGAAAGCTAGGGGTTACTTAGCCAGGGTAGCCAGGGTTACTTTACAAAAAAGTAAAGTAACCCTGGAAATATAATAGTTGTGTAATATGAAAAAGAAAAGTGTTTAACGAAGTTAATAAGGGAAAATTAATTAATAACTTAAGTTTCTAACGTCTTTAAGGAAAAAAAAGTAATACTTGAATTAAAAAAAATGATTTAATTCAAACAATCTGTTTTTTATTTTTTTATTTTTCTAAAAAGTTATGATTTATTTACACTCCATTGAAAACTAATACGCTATTTAAGAGAATGACCAATGGCAACCAAAAGACCTCACAAGCGTTGCATAGCAAACTTCCAAGACTTACCACCACATAAATATTTCCTTTCATACAAATTTCATTTGCGTGAATTTAAAAAACGGGAAGGTTGCGACAAATTAGACACTCACCATCAGATTAAGAGCCTTCAATATATACAAGAAACATTTTTCAAACGTTTGTTCTTTAAAACAAGTCTGTACTGTTCCCTTGGTCGCCAAAAAATAAAAATACATTAAAATTTTTTATTTAAAATATATGCACATTTTTAAGGAGTGTAACTGTTAACAAGCGTGTATAAATTCGCGTGTCCTTTTTTGCAAATTATTAACACGTAAATTATTTTTAGTATCTTTACAAGGAAGTCATGTGGTGCTCAGTTTTTTTTCGTTTCCATATGCAGACGGACCCTTCAAAGCACTTTTTATTGCTCCAAAGGAACATATAATTAAGGTGGCAATTGGAAGTTCGTTTTTTTTTCAACACGTCTGAAGGTCAAAATTTCGTCTACCTGTCATTCTTTGAGGTGAGCTTCGAGGCGTTACAAAATTATTCTTTTGCGGCATAGGAGGAGCAATGTTTAACTATTTAAACTACCTGATAATATGACTCAATCACAAACCTTGAATCATTCTAAACAGGAAATAAGAATTAGAGAGTGAAAAGTTTTTACTGAATAATTTGAAGAACAATTATTTTTTTAAATGTCACTGAAGAAACGTTAGTGAAACATATTGCTTAACCCTTAGTTTGGTACATATCAAAAATTTAAAAATTTTGACAAATTTTTTTTATTTTAGTTTTTTTGGGGTAAAATGCATAAATATTATATAGGTAAAAAATTTCATTGGAAAAAATGAAAACAAAGTCGGTTTTACAAATTGTGTATCCTGTAGGATACACTGCCAAAGTAGCAAATAAGAATACATAAAACGTGGCTCGCTCAATCACAGTATCAACTAATTTGGCTCTATTGTAGATTTTATAAACAATAAAAATAATAAAAAAATAAAAGAGAACATTCCTGTAATCGACGTGACGCCATGTTGTTTTGGTAGAACACACTGTAACACTTATAAACTTAATACTGAACGCGTTGCTTTGTAAATAGCCACAGTAAAGACAGATGTTGAAAAAGAAGGTTCGAATAATGCTATAGGTTACAAGCCAGCCTCCAAGTGGGAGCCTAATTCAAATAAAAAATGTAGAAAGTGATGTATCCTGTAGGATACATTGCCAAACTAAAGGTTAAGTTTAAAATTAGTTGCTATTCCATTGGTTGATATTTTGCTGAAAGAAAAAAAGAAACTAACCCAAGCTAACGCTAATATTGATTATTTTTATTACTGCAGTAAAGAGTATAAAAATGTGCAAATCATAATGTACTTATGAATATCATTTAAAAAGACTTTTTTTTCACCGATCATCGTTTGTCATCAATAAGGAAAAATGGAGAAATAAATGATCATTAGTGCAATTTTTTTGCTAATAAGGGAACATATTTCATTAAAATTGTACCCACATGCAGAATTTTACATCTCTTCGACTTGATTATTTTGTTCATGTTTCATAAAACAGTGAACAATTGAAATTACATTTTTTTTTTAAACTAACCCGAGCTGTTTCATTTTCTTTGTAGTTTTTGATGAGTAAATTATTTGTCTATATTTTGGCGGAATAATAAAAACACCGACCTAAGGAACCAGCTGTAATTAATTATAAAAACCGATCTAAGCTATAATTGGATTATTAGTTTTTTATTCCAGATGCACTTATGAACACATGAATATATATGAAATGTTTAAACATCAGGACTTATTTCAAGTAAAACTTTAGTTCATTTACGCAAATAACACGAATACATAAAATAATAAACTAGTTAGTTCAACTGACATTGAAAATATCTGAGAATGTATTTACGAGAAGACGGATTGATTTTACCTATGATCGATCTTCCTTATGTCACGGAACATTCCGATGAGGGTATTTTAGGCAAAATTTAATTAGTTTCTCATGTTGTTTGCCTCCTGTTCTTGTACATCTCGTGCTTTTTTTTTTTTGAGTTTTATTCTATGCCTGAATATTTAAATGTTTTAATATTTTGTTCTGCACTGCATTGTATTTCTATAATTTGTTCTGTGAAAATCAGTTTGAAATGTTAGTCCATTCAGCATACATGAGACTGTACTGTGTTTAAACTTCATAAATATTTTCATTAAAAATCCTGAATGTTGCATTTTATTGATACATAATGTACATAAAAAGTGTGCGTGTGTTTTTGATGCTTTTTAAAAAAAATTGCATTAACTACGGGAACGAAAAGCAATAAATAAATAACAAGCCTTGCCGTTGTTCTATAACTTAACTAAGTGTGAGGAATAGTTCGCTTATCACTATCATCAATATTAATACTTAAAATGTACTTCTTGAATAGTATAATAAGAATGAAAAGTAGCTCAAAATAAAAATATATTTCTTCATCCTAAATTTTAGGGACGGATGCAAGGTAAAGTATTGCCCCTCTCTTGAGGAACTCACCACTGGTAAATTTTCAAGATTGAAGTTCAAAAAAGGCATTTTTGACTATTTTTTTATACTAGCAGAAGGGAGGTTTAGGGATGACCTCAAGATACGCTTCGAAATTGAAGCCCAAAGCATATGAGGTCAACATTTGTAAACCAATACGTAATAAAATCAATCGCGCCTCCCTTAAAACACTTCTAGGCCCACCCTTGCTAAGCTTTTCGCAATGTCTTTTACAGAAAATTCATTTGATTGAGAAATAAGTATTACATCCTATAAAAATAACTTATAAGATATACATGATTTCCTTTCATTAAAGCTCCATTTATTTTCTGTAATGTTTGTTCACTATCTGAGACATACAAATCAATTCATTTATTTTAAAGACAAAATTTATTTCTTTTATTCCTTATCTCCCGAGAAATATACCTTCATTGTTTATTCAAAGAATTTTTTGCACGCTTTTTTGTGTTCTTTAAATCCTTTGAAAATCCCTTTCCTTTATTATTTCCTATTGCAGGGACTTCAAAGCTTAATGCCATGTTAGAAATAAAGCTCTCTTGTAAGATTAAATGGGAAACATTTTTCAGCGTGATTTCTTGTTTGACAAAAGTATTTTCTGTTCGCGAAATGTTTAAAGAGTCACGCTTTTGGGAATAAAAAAATGTTTAATGTGTCTTATATTTCATATGGCTGTAAGCTATAATAAAAGTAGTCCGCATCATGCACTATTTTTGTTTTAATTTGTAAAAGCTGTATGCTGTAATTTAAGTTTCTTTTAAAATGTAAATTCGTCTTTTTAATTTTTCGTGTGGCAATTCTGAAAAGCTCAACAAAGTTGGGACCATTTTTTCCTTGACTTTACGCAATGGTAGTACACGTGAAGAACAAAGCGTAATGCAAACATTAAAATTACTTACGGAACATTTTTTGTCCGTTTTTTTAATACGCTTATTTGTCCTCTAGAACGAATTTAACGAGGCCAAATTGTCGGGAAGTTTCTTAAGAAACAATCGCTGGAAATTGTTTCACATTGATGTGTTTCATTAGAAAAATATATGTAAGATTTGACTGCAATATTCAATCCCTTGAAATAAATTGACGAGTTCAGCTAGTCAAACTTTCTTGAAAAGACTAAAATGATGAGCTGTATTTGACAGAAAATATTGGGAGTTGGTACTTTTTATATGAAATAAATGAAAATCTTACATTGAAATTTCGATGCATTCCACAGAATTCATCAAAAGTTGATTATTTTCATTACAAAGATACATGTAAGTCATTTCGTTGAACTTCTATGTGTAATGGGAAAATGGGAATAATTTCCATACTGATAATAATCTTTCTCACATTCATCCCTTACTTACACTTTTTAATACAACAAATGAACAGCTTCCCTAATATTATAGGACTGCACACATAGCTTCTTGCTTCCGTTCACAACAAAATTTACTAAAGGAAAGCATTCGGTACAGAAGTCGGATGTTGATCTCACAATCTGTAATATGAGCAGGTAAATACCTGAGAAAGCTTTACTTTTCAACCAAAGAGGACCCAAAGTATTAAGAGAATATTAAAATAAGACAACTTGAAACAGTTAATGCATGCTAAAAAATAAAGATTAACTTCGGTATCGATGCGTGGTAGTGATAGATTTGTTTTAAATACAGAGCTGCTTATTTTTGTTGGTTAACTACTCGGATAGTTAGGCGGTGGCTATTATTTAGACGAAGACTTCTTTGAAAATGCGGTGAAGAAACTAAATTCATCTGACAATTGATACAAAGATATTCAAAGCATATTAGTTATAATTGAAATAGATAAGCCTTTGAATGTCATAATGTCTTCATATCAGTGCCAAAATAGTCTATATTATACCAGGATTAATCCCCATAACTGCAGTGAACGTTGAGGGAGCTTTTTGGTTAACCACTAAAATGTGCGAGTTTTTTTCATATGGAACCATCATTCATAAGGGATTTTAAATACATCCGAAATTTTAATATGCTTCTGAAACTAAAATTTTGTACGCACACATATATCTATATATTTTTTTTTCAGGGGAATAAAGACAAAAGTTGAGATAAGTCTGAGCTAGTACGCATACTAAAGCAATAGAAAGTCGTAAAAATATGTTTTCAAAAAAAAAAAAACACGACTTACATATTCCTTGATCAAGACAACTGCAAGCATCTGTGTCTACCCCACCTATCAAAATAAGAAAATTATGTTGCACATTATAACAATAGACATTATAACTGTGAGAACGAAAAATAGAATTACGAATAACAAATTTTAAGCAAGACAACCGTTGGATTTCTTTTTCAACCCTTCTTCTTAAAATAAGAAAATTACATTGTATTTCTTGAAAATAAACATTCAAATGAATGTGGAAAAGAAAAAAAATATATGAATAACAAATGGTGTCATCAGGAAAACCGTAAGTTTGTATCAATCCTCCGTATTCAAATCAGAAAAATTATGTCGTTTGCCAGAGCAGCGTTGAATGGAAATAAATTGCGGTTCAAGGGGTTAATAATGAGATGCATTTTGAGCAGGTTATCTCCAGGCTCCCGTGTCTCGTGGTTTTGCATTTGCCTCGGAATCAGAAGGTCGAAGGTTTTAATTCGTTATTCAAAGTTACATAAAGTGAGTGAGGCGATGTTTGACAGATTCTCTAACCTTGACACGCTGAGCAATGGAGCAAACTGGAATGACATATGTAGTGAGATTAACAATGGGTTCGGTGGTCTGAGGATGAAAGCATTTTTCTCCCTCAGGTTTCGGGTTCAAAAGGGCATGAAATCGTGCTCCGTTTTTTGAGTGTAGTAATTAAGAGGGTCATTACATGAAAAAGGAGAGATATTTTGCTCCGTACGTGATGTATCTGTATTAATTTCAAAATGTGTAATGCGCAAATTATTTTTGCCTGAGAAATAAAACGTGGATGTGTGATTTCTTTCTTTTAAAAAAAATTTCATTTTTCAAGTATTACTTTTGATGCAAATGGAGTTGTTACGTGTGAAACAGCCTGCTTGGTATTATGTTATAGTCTTTCAGTTTAAAATAGGCGCATCAAGGTCACAAATTTCGCGTGGAAACTATGCGTCAGAAAGCAGTTCCACTCTTTTTTTTTTTTGTGCATTTCTGCTGAAGAAATCCGTTTATTTTAGATTTATCGCGAGGATTTTCCACGGATACAACGCAAAATTTGTGGCGTGGATGCGCAAACTATGAACGTATTAGATCTAAAAACACCACTTAAAGCTGTAATTAATCAACAAAACTATATTTATTTTCTTAATGTGCATGCTCCTTTATTCTAACTCGCCGGCAAGCTGCTTTGTGCATGCTTGTGTGTGAAAACACGAGATACGTCATCTTGCGCAATACGGCCAAATCTATTCTTTAGGCTTTCTATTTGTTCCTCCTCTCAAAAAGTCAAAGTCTGACTGAGTGACGAAATGAAATTACGTGAAAAGATCATGGAAACTTATTAAAAACTTTTTTTACAAAACAATATCGATCACAGCAAGGAATCCCAACAAGACAGTTAGATAGCAAAAAAAAAAAAAAATAATAATAATAAAATAAATAAATAAAAAAAAAGGACAGAATGGCCTTGATTTGTCTCATTGACAGAAATAATTGCATGCCAATTATCTCCGTTATAATGATCAAAAAAGGAATGTGGCTTGTTCTTAATTTAGCGAGTTGGAAGATATACTTCTCAAATGATTAATTTAAATATTTAGTCATTTTTTACGGATTATTACACACTTTTTATAATTATAAAGATAAGTAAATAGAAGCTATAACACTTTTGAAGTAGTAAAAAAATATTTATTTAATGCTTAAAATCTTAAATTTCATTTACCATAATTAATCGAATGGAAGAAAAAATAAAAATACTACGCAAAATAGCTCATGAGTGAAGAGTAAACTTATAAAGTACTTAACCCTCTACTAAGCCTCCAATCTATGCTAAAAAGTTAGTTCCATAGAGATTTACTAATGGAATTGGGCGCAGTTTAAATGAATTAAGCTAGCTGTGTGGTACTATTTTGCTTATTTATTTAATGAAATAGGGTAAGTGCTCCAGTAGTCGGCCAGTCTCCAGTAGTCGGCCACAATGACATAAAACTCCTCATACATAGTACATTTTTAATTCAAAATTAGATATGACGCATTCACACATTCATGTACCTATCCTCAATCATCAACCAGTAGCAGTTAAGTTTTGGGTACTTTTTTTGAATGAGTAATGAGTCATTTCATTTTGAATGGTGTGCCCGTCATCCAAGATTGCGATTCTGCTTATTTTTCAGCTAAGATGATTCTGTGGCCGACTATTGGAGCATTTACTAGTGTTGACAACAGCTTGGATTTTAACATATTTTTTTTTAAATTTCTGAAACAAGTAGGTGATTAACCATCAGAAAGGTTCATTCTAAAGTTTTACCTAGTTTTTGTTGCTGTATTGATAGCTGAAAGTTCTAGGTTAGCCAAGATCTACAAAAGATCTCTTAAATGGCCGACTAGTGGAGCACTTACCATACTATGATTTCTTATTTTTGCGTCAGTTAATACAACGATAAGCAAAAATACAAAATTCCGTCTCCATAAACTTAGATTTATTTTACATGACATATCTTGCAGCCAATCAGTAGGGATGGAAGTCAAATAAATAAAATTGCCTCTTCCTAAGTTGCAAACTTTCGTGTATATTATCTTACTATTTACGCTTGTAATTGAAAATGGTATAGAACTTTGATGAAATTAATCTATTGCAGAAACACTTAACAGAGCATGAAAACTGAATCAGTATGTCCAGACTTCCTAGTTCATATAAATTTTACTGTTGACTTGGTACTTGACAAGAGGAATTTAATATAAGATTCGAATTGCTCGCTTTATACTCAAAATACTTTATGTTTAATACTCCAATGAATTTATAAACTAATAAGTTTTGATGAATCCTCCTTGACAGCATTAATGAAAATTAATTTCTATATCGACGATAGTTTTATCCGTTGAGGGTTATATGTATCAATAAAAGTTTAATTACTGCATTGCTTTCTGATTAGCTTGAGTCGCAAGATGTTTGAAGTTGTGGCTTTGTTATTAAAGTATTTCTGCTTCAAATTATTTTGCTACACGATGATAAGGAATCGTTTAGCTGTAGAAAATTGCTACAAGAGTCACACAATAGTATGTTCTTATTCTTCAAACATCTTATATTTTTCAATAAATTGACATTTTCTCCAGGGCTTTAAGATTTGATTTTTTCTGTATTTAACAATCATTTTTCATAAACTTATTATACTTTTTTGGTGTAATACATAAGAACACTTTTTGACTTTAAAATCTCACTAATAATAAAGCTGAAGGTAGGTCTGTCTGTCTGTCACGCGAGTAGCGCCAAAACCGTTCTGTCGATTTTCATAAAATTCGGCACGAAATTAGTTTGCAGCATGGAGTTGTGCACTACGAAGCGTTTTTTCGAAAATTCCATTTCGTTCTATTTCTATTCTAATTATTAGCTCATTTTTCACACAAATTCCATAAAATGGGGAAGAAATATTTCATACACATTTTCAAGTCTTACATCATTTGAAAGCTTGAAATTTTCTGCTAAAAATGATGTCAGTTTCTACGAGCATTAGAAGAGCTGTAATAGTTGTTTTTAGAATCCCGGAAATTCAAGGCTTACCTTGAGAAGAGTAAGCCAAACGATTCAAAATGGTTAGACTGGAGAATAAAATTTGAAAATAAAGATGAAATGAATTACTTCAACAACGAAAATCAACTTTTCATGTTGTTAACATGGTTACGTTTTTATTTCCTTTATTTGTTTCGTTCTTTCTCCTTTAATAATTTTTAAAATGCATTTGTTTTTGTAGTAATCCAAACTCCAAGACTTATTAAAAGTAGTTAAGTGAACTATTTTAACTGTTATGAAAAAAATCGTCTGCTTTTCTTTTTTCAGTTTTTAAGGAATTAAAATTCGAGAAATTATAAAAATATTGTATAAATTGCGAGACTGCAACGTTCTTTCTAAAATGTTTCATTTCGAAAAATGTATTTTTTTTTGTTTTTAAAGATAGGAAAGAAATATTCCTTCTTCTTTTAAACTTTGGGAAGATTTCTGTTGTTTTCTGTAAGCAATAAAATTGTTCTTACTTTCTCTTTTGGTTTATTTTTACATTACACTTTTAAGGAATTGCAATTAAATTATAAATTGAGTATTTTTGTTGCGATGTCATTTTATTATAAAATGACCTTTTAGTTTTATACCACGGGCAAATCCGTGCGGGTACCGCTAGTAATTAAATAAATTAGAGACCTTATTCAATTATTTTATTTTAAAAGAAAAAAAAATCTGAATCAAAGGAATTACAAATAAGACACTGAAGAACATAGAAAAAGAGAGATGTGCCTTACTTAATACAACTAATTCTGCATCTTACACTGCCCTTTTACTTAACAGAAGCAAAAAAAAAAAAAAAACAATGCATGCAATTATTATCTACGTACATAAATGAAAAATAAACCTAGCTACCCAGCTTTTGAAAAAGTATAGACATTACCCATGAGTTAAGTCAATTTAGTTTAACGCATATAAGTAATTTAGCGAATTTTTCTCCCCTTAATTAATCTTTTAGTCACGTTTTTGCACCCGGTTTTTGCATTAGTTATTTTGTAACAAAAGCAGCCCATATTTCATCTGAATTGTATTAACTTAATTATTACTTTGAAGCAAGTTCCCACTCACATAGCAGTGATAATAATGGAAACTCTTCGTAGAATTACATTATTACTTCCTTTTACGAAATAAGTTATGGGCTGTACTCATTCAGGAGACGTTGCTTAGGCAAAATGTCTACATAAATTTCCATTTTAACCACTTCTGAGTAATAAATTTGAAGTTTTTTTATTTAACTTATTTCTCTATTTTTATTTAAATTAACATCATTTTGAGACTCACGTACAAATGTATGGGCGAAAAATGAGTTCCTTGCGCAACTATGTTTTTTACGAAGTTTGACACTTTGTAGTGTAGTATTTATTAAATCCTTGCATTCAAATATATAACAGTTATAAGCCAAATTTGTAAAATTACGAGGAAACTGCAATTATGTAAAAATATCATATCCGTTGAGCAATATTTAGAGCGTGATCCAAAAATAAGGAACATTTTCGGGAATTTACTGAATGTTTCAAAGGCTAACATTTGTTCAAAATAGGATCAATTTAATTCCATACAAAATTTTCAGCAGTCAACGAATTTCCCCGTAGGTCATTCTACTGAAGCCGTAAGTAGCTATATTTTCCCCCAATCTGTAATATTGACAACGAGTGTAAAGTGGCGTAATTTCCCAAAGGGCAGCGTTTCATATTTCCGTCAACATTGGCCGTACTAATGTCAAACTTTTTCTGTTCGATTTTTTTTTCTCTCTTTTGAATGCTCTTGATTTCTGTAAATTTAAGTTAGGGGATCTAGGATCCGTATAAAAAGTTAAATTTCGTATATTTTGACTCACTTTTTGTTTTCACTTCAAACTTTTCTTACCCTAACTCCGCACCTTACTCTGAGCATTTTTACGCTTGCAAGCATGCATCTAGGAATAACGGTTGCAAAAATAAATGTCATGCCACTTCAAACAGTACACCCGCTATTTAATCTGCAAAACTTTGATTTTCGCAACACTCGTCCTTACTCTTTCAATCATAAAAGTACTCAAATTGAAGTGTAGATTTAAGATGAAAGCATGAAGCAAAAAAAAAAAAAAAAAAAAAAACCATACGGAATCCAAAGTTTTAATACGGATCCCACATCCCCTAACTCATATTTAGGGAAATCAAAAGCATAATACACGAATTGTTTGACATTACGACCAATCTTCACCGCGATGTGAAACATAGCTTTTTGTGACTTGCACCAGTTTCCACTTGCTGTCAGTAACACATTTGAGAGATAATATAGTATCTAACGGTTGCGGCCTCCATGTATGGTATGACATCAATTCAGAAAGGTTAAATTCTTGGAGCTTATGAGTTAGGATACGTTTTCTTAAAAATTATTCATTTCTCTGCAAGCACAGTCGCTACCGGTCTGATAAACTTAAGAGATTAATGATTTTTCGTCTAGCGAATGGTGACTGTATGCAAAACTCCCAAGGTGGCCAAGCTACGAAAATGTAACTCGAAGTAGAAAGGTAACTTTCGAAGCGTCGTATTTTTTTTTTTTTTTTTTTTTTTTTTTTTTTTTGTTGCTTCCACTTTATTTATAGCCATGGCGGCGGAGGATTTTTTTTTTGTTTTTTTGTTTCTCCTGATAGTTTCTTCGTAACTAAATAGTTACTTTTACTTATCCACTGTATTAGTCTTCGAGAAGTAAAAAACATTTTTCCGTCAATTTGTTTTGACATTTAAAAAAAAATAAATAATGGGCCACGAATGAAACACTGTGCTCGAAGGTTGGGTCACAAATTACATTTTAGATTTTTTTATTTTGTTTCGCACAGAAATTTGCTCTAGGTATGTGATAAGAGTAAAACTTTGTGCAAAAACTTCGTTCGATACACTTAATCAGAAAATTATGAGGATTATCAACTCTCAACTATGATCACCATATAGATCGTACCTCAGGACGGCAGTCAGACATCTAATTCCGTGTGGAATAGTAAGATATATTATTGCTACCTTCAGGCGATTATATTTTTTATGTGAGCGATTCCATACCAAATCACCGAATGGGGGTCGCACGACCGACTCGGATTTTTTTTTAATTTGGTACACAGATTGATGGTATAGAGGTATGAAAAAGCCCAAAAGGAAAGTTACCTGCTCCACTTATTTTCTGAGATACATGCCCTCAAAGTTTGTCCGCCACGTCAAAATACTAAAAAAGTGATGCTATTTAATCATTTTTTATAAAAAATCGTACTCATGCAAAATAAAAGTGTTAGATATCTATGGAAACTAGTTACTCTAGGCATTCTGAAAAAAAATACTAGAACGTTCATAATGAAAATTGTCAAGGTACAGGGCTCTTTGAAGTTGTCACCACAAAAACTTGATTTTGCAGATTTTGCTAAAATTCAGGCATTTATTACAAAAAAAAGGTAAACAAAACCAAAGGTTTTCTCACCTTCTGGTAGTGTACAGGTCCTCCCTGTAAATTGCTACGCAATAAATTTTTTGGGTTTCTCACTCCTTCTTGGAAATATTTTAGCCTAAAAATAAGCCATAAGGCAAAAAATGCGTTTTTGGCCATCTTGGCAGCCTTTTTTCTCATAAAGGGGGAGCAGTAGAAACTTTAATTTTTTTTTAAAACAAGCCACTGATATGTTAGCTATTCACAGGAAAAGAGTTTACTCTTGGTTATTTCTCCCATTAAGAGATATCCTGCTGACAGTATATGCATGTTTTTCGCGACGACCATATGCTTTTGTTCCCCCTCTCATGGACTTAAAATTAATTAAACCAAAAAATAATGATATATTTATTATTAGCTGTATTATCTACCCAATATGTCATGAAATTTAATTTATTAAATCATTGAACAATAAATTAGGTATATGATGAAAACAAGAAAAAGTATTTCTCTGATGCCTGAGCATTATGCATTCATAATTATAAAGCACTAAATACTTTCTTGAGAAATTAATTAACATAAATGAGCTCTAAATATTTATATTATAAGCAATACCCAATCTTGTGATTGGGATACTCCTGTTTTTAATTGAAGAATTTCTTGAATATCACATAAATATCAGGAAAATAAATGAGGTCTTTTTGTTTGATGTAGGATACTTTATGACAAATTTCATTTGATGGGCTACTAACTGAGCATGGTGATAAAGAGCTATTAATTTCAGTATCGAATTCCATTTTACCTTATTAACAGTTAATGCCTGGAGTAACTAGTTTAAATAGATATCTAACACTTTTATTTTGCATGAGTACGATTTTTTATAAAAAATGATTAAATAACATCACTTTTTTAGTTTTTTGACGTGGCGGACAAACTTTGAGGGCAAGTATCTCAGAAAATAAGTGGAGCAGGTAACTTTCCTTTTGGGCTTTTTCATACCTCTATACCATCAATCTGTGTACCAAATTAAAAAAAAATCCGAGTCGGTCGTGCGATCAACTTTTTTTTTTTCGGTGATTTGGTATGGAATCGCTCATGTATAAACATTTCTGTGTATGTGTTCATATTGCTACCTTCAGGCGATTATATTTTTTATGTATAAACATTTCTGTGTATGTGTTCATATAGAGAGATATTAGTATCGTTTCAATTAAATGTTCCCAAGAAAGGAAAGAATAAAATGAGTAACAAATTTAGCCTCATATTTCATAATTCAGGAAGGAGTTTATGGGCAATTACACTACTCAAACAGATCAGCAAGCAAGATATGTTTCCACGAACTATGGTCCAACGACCTTAATCTTCTGCGAAAACATTCATAAACAATTATTCAGGTGTTTTCTTAATGTATTTAAACCAGTCATTAATCATTAAGTGCGATTTTGTAATGAAGAAGCTTAACTTAAAAAAAATAATAATAAAGTAATGGTAAACTAGATTAAAATGAAGCTGGTACCACGTTTTGTTGATTGAGGATGGAACCACAGACGCGGGTAAAAAGGGTGAAGTGGAAATTTATTTCTCTGAACTTGATTTACACATTAGTTTTTCTTTCAGACGACGACCTATGAATACCAAATTAGCCAATGAATTGAAGAAACGACAAAATAAGTACAAATTACTGGTGCTTTTATTGCCTGGGAAAGCACGAGAACGTCGTTCCCCTAAGTTAATGGTTTTTTGGTAAAAATGCATTTGTGATAATTGATATCTTTTACTTGTTACAGTTTAAAATGAAATTTAAAAAAAATCGATCTTAGACGTTTACCTTACCCTGTGTTCAGAAACACACATTTACATATAACAATAGCGTACATAGGTGGTCCCGCCAGCAATATTTGCAAGTATGTCTCAACCCCTATTAAACTAAGAAAAATATGTTTCCCGTGCTACTCATAGTGTTATTTTTCTGGAGAGTATGCTGTCAAGCCTCGTGCGCCCCCTCCCTGCACCGTTGGGGTTGCGTGGGTACTATCTACGCCACTGATATATTCCAATTGTTGTCGCTTATTTTATTCAGAAATGAACATTGGCTTGTACCCAGGCCCGTCATTTAGGGGGTTCGGGGGGTCAATCGTCCCCCTCCCCTCTGGCTTTGTGAAATTGATGTTTTTACATATAAGTGGGCGCGATTTTTGTTGTTTTCAACTAAAATTGCATTGTGTAAGCGCCCTTTGGACCCCCCCCCCTTGGAAAAAGTTGAAATGATGAGCCTGCTTATACAAATAATTATACTTTTATTCTCATTAATTTTCTTAAAAAACCTGACTCTCATTCATACAAATCTGCTACTTATTTTATTAGCAAAAAAAAAAAAAAAAAAATCCGGCAACTTTATTTAGAAATCGAACACTTACTAACAGAATTTTTTTTTTTTTTTTTTTTTTTTTCACTCCGAGTAATTATTCAGAAACGAGTGTTTACTTTCACAAATGTATGGATCGCTGACATTATTCGCGCATTGGTGCAACCTTAATCTTAGCAACAGCATCACGAGGCAGCCACGGGAAGTACAGACTAACTCGTACGTCACTATAAAGGCAAAGCACGCAAACTACTTAAAGAGGTGTTTCATCCGATCATACGGTACTTGGCTACGAAATATGCAAATGGAAAGCAAATAGGCGAAATTTTAACTTGGCGTGCGTTCAATACTTGTGTCCTACTGAAGGACTATCAGTTGTTTAACGTAGTAATTGAGGCAAAATTTAGAATATACTAGAAGCTTGTGTACTTGAGTTTCGCATGGCTGAAATTTTTTGGGGAAAAAAAGGCAGACTGGCGAGTTATTTTTAGTTTTTGTGTTAAAAAATAAGTAAATAAATAAGTTTTTTCATTCTCAAATGTGATAATTTTTCTTACTAATGAAACGCTAGTCTAACTCATTTTTTTTTTGAAATAAAATCACATTTATCGATAAGTTTATTTTTTGTACCAAAAAAAAAAAAAAAAAGAAAAGAAAAGAAAAAAAATCATCATGTATTAAAAAACTGATTCTTACTTTGAGAGTCGCCGCATTTGCATTTTCAAGTACATTAATGCTCATATATCAACGAATGAAAATGCAACTGCGAATACCAAAAATTTTCATAGTACATAGTTCTGCGTAAAGTATTTAGAAATCTCTTTCGGTACTGAAGTAATGTACACTAAAAACCGATAAATATCCTAAGACTTTTAATAATCGACTTTTTTCTCCCCAATTTCTAAATTTTAAAGTTTTTATTTAAAAGAGGATATGCTTCAGTTTATATTTTTTAGTAAAAATTGAATTACAATCGATAACTTTTTCCGGAAAAAAATACTGTACATTTGTCAGTACTCTATAGGCCATTTTACAGTAATATTTTCGTAAGTTTATCATAAATGTTTAACAGTGCGTCCTCTAATCATTTGAAAATAACCCTGCGCCATACTCATGTTAAAATAAATATTTTTGTTGTCACTTTACTTGTCTACTTTTCTTTTTTCGAAAAATAAGTATGCCACATACTTGAAACCGAATAAATACTAAGTATGCATGCATGGTAATATCAATACAGAAGAAACAATAATTTATGAAGTTATAGTTTTTAACGTAACTTTTGTAAAGTAAACGCAAACAGAAGATGTATATGATAGTAAAAGCATACATTAATTGCTCTAATTTTAGCATTGAATTCCACTTCTAATTTTTCATCCGAACGCAGTAAAACGTATTGGTTAGCGATGTAAATTTATGTGAGACTTGCTGATTATCTGCACATATGTCTTTTGTGAAGGAATATCTTTAAGTAAGCATTTGGATCCCCTCCAGACTAATACAAATACGCTCTATGCATTGAAAAAATAACCATGGAGATTGGTTTACCCAGTGAAATAATCTCGTTCTTTCCTTCACGAAAGTGATATAGAAAACGATAGTTATCACTCATTCAAGAAAGCTAAATTCTTATGCTGAACAAAAAAAGGATACAAAAACATGGATCGTTTTTTCAGTTCCAGTTACGGTTTGACTAGATTTGCGACCTAAGTGAGAACATTTATTCTCATTACCTTTAATACCCTGACTTCTTATACTACCAGGTTGACCTTTCATTGATTTAGAGGAGAAAAAACGGGTTATGATCTCTAACTACCGATGACGAAAGCGTAGAATTTTAATGAAGATGATATTTTTTAAACTGTGAATCCCTATATATTTATGCTGCGTTAAAGAACTGGAATGAAAAATAATCTGGGGAGGGAACTGGTTTATAATCTCGAGAAAAACGCTATGCGTGAATTCATTGCCACGATGGCGTAGATTGATAAAGTAAAATTGATGGAACAAATTAAAATAAGATGTAGTATGATTAAAAAGCGGGCTACCTGAAGAAAAAATGGCCAGCATATGTTAAATTGTACTACATATTTTGTATCAAAAGATTTGGAGTTGTCTAGTCTAGTGTTTTCGAATTTGTTCAGTGGCTTCTCCAACTTTTGATGACTGCCTCTTAATAAATAAAACAAAAAATAATTTGGTTATTCAAATAGGCTATGACATGCTCTTAGAGAGAAAATATTGCTATAAAATTAAAAGGTTACATGATTATTTGTCTTTTTACGTTTTCCCTTAATATAAAGAAATCCTAAACTTAAGAAACAACTTATGTTGTTTCTGCCCGTGAACTGCTTTTATACAGTATAAGGGCCCTGCTCCACATTGACGTAAAGCAGAAAAATAAAGCAGAAACGTAAAACGAATTAAATGGTATTCCTATGAAAAGTATCCGGATTTTCGGTTTCTGGCTTCGGTTTCGGTCGCGTTTTCTGCTGATGTGGAGCAGGGCCCTAACTGAAATCAATATTTGGTGCATTCGTACCGATCTTCTTTAGACTTTTTAATGATGCCGTTAAAATTTTTTCCAAGTTCAAAAAAGTATGATGATAAATTTTATTTATTTATTTATTTTTTTAATTTCATGCAATAATATCGTTAACTGTCAAAGGAGAATTATTTATTTTTATTACTACCAACTATTTTGACGTTCAACTTTGCAATACTGTCTCTTATTAAAAAAATACCTTTAACTTTGTCGGTGGGAGCTTAGTAACATCCGAGTATAATTGCATTTATCATATTTTTAGCATTTTATTTTAAACGAGCTGTACCCGCAATTCTGTGTCTTGATACAAGTTAAATAAGTCAGTTAAGATTATTTAAATTTCAAGCGTAGTCTAATACAAAAATTTAAATCCTGACATAAGGACGATAACCGTTCTACGAAGCTCCATCCTGTAAAAAAAAAAAAGTTCCATCCTGAACTAAATTAGCTTACCGTATGGAGAGGGATACTGAAATAGAAACAGAAAACTAATAAATGAAAGCATAACAATCGTAAATTTAGCAGCTAATTCAACAAAGTATGAGGATCGGAATTTTAACGAAGCAATTTTAATTCTAATTTATGTTATTAGCAACTAAGTACTATTATTCGCGTGCTCGATCTCTTACGTGAGAGAGGTCATGCTATCAACGAAAAGGAAGACGAAGCAAACGAGAAGTGCATGCAACGAAAGTAAAGACTTTTCCCTTTCGACACTCATAATTAACGCATACACAGCTGAAAAATCAGTTATTCCTTTGTTATTGTTAGAATAAAAGTTACTAATTGTCTGGTTGTACCCGTTGTTTATTCGGCTTTTAGAATAAACGATGTTTTAAAGAAAGAGTACGGAGAGCAAAGGGCGAGAAAGGGCAGTTTTTACATAACTGCTTCTTCCAAGTTATTTTCTACTGTTACAACATGGTAAATTTCAGAACAAAGATTTAGGGCAGTTTAACATGGTTAAATGATGAGAAATGGGTGCTGGTTATTACACTATCTCTATATATATGTGTATGTATGTACGTATGTTTGTTCCTTATAGAAATCCAGCTCTCGTCAGAATTTCATCAAACTGAGCACAGAGGTTCCTTGGTGCACTAGAATTCACATAAAGCGGGGTTTTGAAATTTTAAAAAAAATCAAAGAGCTCAAAATTTAAAATGGTTTGTCTCAAAATCTCCATTTTCTTTCAAATTTGACTATATAGAGTAATAGAGATACGTCTTTAAGCATACAAATTGGTAAAATTTACACATTTAAATATGAGTATTTTCCATCAAATATTACGATTAATAATAAATTATGAATTTAAGGCTCACCTATTTCATTTTAGCCAGAAATAAGTTAAGAACAATTATAATTCATGTTATAATTAATTACCTTGGAACATTGACAAAAATATTGTATGATGCAGAACAATTAAAGGTTCCAACATATATTTACAAATATTTTTTTTATTTGTAAATATAAGCATATTAATAAGCACACGGGCAACGCTGGGTAATAAGCCACTTAATTATAAAAATTTTAAATAATAGTAAAATGTCCTAAAATAAAATGATAAAGCATGAGATATCTCTTTCTAATCTCCTCATTTATAAAGGTATAGCTCAAATTGTCCCTGTTGATAAAGGCGTCCGTGTAACAATAATATTTTCTTACTATTTAACGCTCTTGCGGGTTGTACCTAGAAGTGGTGGGAGTGATTATATTTTCCTTTCTCTGTGGAGATATTCATTTTTTCACCCTATTGGTTTGTTTGCCAACCTTCAAAGTTTTTTGCAAGTTAAAAATAATTTGCTAAATTTACAAAAAAAAGTCATTAAATTACATTTTACTAAAATATTTAAGCGAAAATTCCACTCTCTTCCCTCCTGAAATGAACGCAATGAAATCACCCCCCCCCCCTCCCCACCCGCACAAACGTAAAAAAATAACGTTCTTTAGATTAAAAATGTACACACTCTTTAAAAATCTAGTAAAAGTACCTTTGTAATTGAAAATATTTCGCGAAATAAGTAAAACTGGCTGCGTGGCCCGGCGTTGCACGGGCTTTAATGTAGTGAAGGCAGTTTGAGAAAACTACTCGCCACCAAGGCGGCTCGCCTTTAAAGTAGCGAGGAAAGTTTCAACAAACTACTCGCCACCAAGGCGGCTGGCCTTTACAGTAGCGAGGAAAGTTTCAATAAACTACTCGCCGCCAAGGCGGCTCGCCTTTAAAGTACCAAGGAAAAGTTTAACAAACTACTCCCCGCTTAAGCAGCTCGCAAAAAACCTTTCCGGCATCAAAGAATCAATCAAATTATTTACACATGCTTCATCAAAAATAAAGACGATGTCAAGTAGTGCATACTTAGCACTCTCCCTAAATAACAAATAAGATTCCTTATCAAAAACAATTATTTCCAAACCGCTTTCTTAATGTAAAATTAATTGCAAAATTCTAAACGAAAAAGTTCTTTTAATATTTGGATCGCAGCCAAAAATGTTCCTTCTAAAAACAGCAATTGCAATTTTATTTAAAAACACATTTTCAAAATAGTACCAGAGAAAAAATATGTCATTAATAATTAAAATAAAAACAATTGTTAGAACTTTGTTCTAACATGTATTCAAAATGACAATGGAAAAAAATAACACTCGCTCATTTTAAAAAGTTCAATTTAGTTAACGTTTTAATTTAAAATCGCAACGGAAAGAAATAAATATCTTGGAATTCTAAATAGTTCAATAATTTAGCTAACGTTTTAATTTAAAATCGCAATGGAAAGAAATAAATATCTTGGAATTTTAAATAGTTCAATAATTTAATTAACGTTTTAATTCAAAATGGCAACGGTAAGAAATAAAAGTCTTGGAAGTTAAAATAGTGTAATAATTTAATTAACGCTTTAATTTAAAACGGCGACTGAAAGAAATAAATGTCTTGTAATTTTAAATAGTTCAATAATTTAATTAACGTTTTAATTCAAAATGGCAACGGTAAGAAATAAAAGTCTTGGAATTTTAAATAGTTCAACAATTAATTAACGTTTTAATTCAAAATGGCAACGGTAAGAAATAGCAGTCTTGGAATTTTAAATAGTTCAACAATTAATTAACCTTTTAATTCAAAATGGCAACGGTAAGAAATAACAGTCTTGGAATTTTAAATAGTTCAACAATTAATTAACGTTTTAATTCAAAATGGCAACGGTAAGAAATAAATGTCCTGGAATTTTAAGTAGTTCAATAATTTAATTAACGCTTTAATTTAAAATGGCAACGGTAAGAAATAAAATTTTGGAATTTAAAATAGTGCAATAATTTAATTAACGCTTTAATTTAAAATGGCAACTGAAAGAAATAAATGTCTTGGAATTTTAAAAGTGCAAAGAATTTAATTAACGTTTTAATTAATATCTCAGCTATTTAACGTCGTACAATTACGCGGTTGGTCTTATTGTCTTCCTTAGAAAATTTCGAATCGAATGGTATTATGTTTGATTCTTTACGCTCAGCGGTTTTTGAGGAGTTCAAGCTTCAGACAGAATTTTAAATAGTTCAATAATTTAATTAACGCTTTAATTTAAAATGGCAACGGAAAGAAATAAATGTCTTGGAATTTTAAAAGTGCAAAGAATTTAATTAACGTTTTAATTAATATCTCAGCTAATTAACGTCGTACAATTACGCGGTTTGTCTTATTGTCTTCCTTAGAAAATTTCGAATCGAATGGTATTATGTTTGATTCTCTACGCTCAGCGGTTTTTGAGGAGTTCAAGCTTCAGACGGACAGACAGACAGACAGACAGACAGACGCGGACAGATTTTAATAGTAGTAATAGGCATTGAATTACATTGTAACGAGAATGTTAAAACGAAAATCCTCCACTTGAATTAAAATCCACTAAAACAGAACGAAAAGAGATCTCGAGTCAACAGATTGCGCAGTCTAATCACGATCTCATTGAATCGAGTTGAGCCTTGAAGGCTCAATTAGAATCGTTTATATTTCCTGTTCTAATTATATGATACAAATTTAAAAACTTTTGTTCAGAAAAAAAGCTTTTTCCTACATATAATGCGTGTCAATAAAGGGTAGGTTGTATATTTTAACCTCCAATTTGGTAAAATTTGTGATGTTTTAACTTTAAAATTAATAAAAAAAAAGTATTTAAAAGAAAGTTCTCCGAGGTGCAAACCCCTGAAGCTCGAAATAATTTTGTACCACATTTCAAGGCGGGGATTCCTAGACCCAGACGCGCCACACACATCCTTTCAAAATTACATTTACCTTAAGGTTTTTTTTTAACATATAGCGATAATTGTGGTAATAAATACCCAAGCAATGCTGGATAATAAGATGGCAATAAATATTCGAAAGAGAGATGCTAATCAGATGATGATACGAATATTTTTGCGTGCATTACAATTACGAACAATTTTGTTGTAATTTCATTTGGAAATCATGAAGTAAAATAATTATTTGGACAATCATGATCTAAATCAAGAAGAAATGTATACAAATGGACATCTGTTTTACAGCAATCATTGATTGAATTTTGAAGAACCACACATTTGAATACTAATTCCTAAGACCGAAATTAATATCATTTCTCGTAAGAAAACGTGCTGTTGCCGATAATAGACATAATTTCAAGAATTAGTCACTTATGTCAATATTAGAATTTCCAGCTTCTAAAGAGAAATGTATTCCGAATAATGTGGACAATTTAGGACTGTCACCTTTGATTAGTTTAAAGCTTTCTACTTTTGGAGGAATAAAATCTCGATGTTTTTATGGCAATCATTTCAATTAAGGTCAATTCGATTTGATGGAAACAAACTCTATTGCTACACTTATGGTGATTTCAGATATTAAACTATTGGTAGGTAATGACTAGGTAATATGATGGATACATTATGAGAGGTCTGCACGGTATCATACGTTTGTATCGGTGTTATCATTATTTGAAGATGACACTAAAAAGTTTTTTTTTTTTTTAAAGTTAAGTGGTTTTGAATTTTCCTCTCCATAAGGTTTACAAATGCAAAATAATGGATTTCAGTTAGTTGTATTTGTTGTATGGAAAGTTACTAAAAACATTTTACTTTGGATTTGACCGTCTCTTTTATTTTTGATCTTCAGTTTTGGCTCTAACTTTAACCCCATACCTGATGACTTTAGGGTAAATGGAAGCAACTAAATTGACCTTCCTTTTTGTTAGGTAACTTTAATTTTGATGTAAATTACACCTGTTTGCGAATTTACTTAAATTCAAAGTATTATTTATTTTTTGTATGCTTTTCAAATGTTTTTATATTACTTTGAGAAGATTTAGCGGGTTGCATAAGACCTTAGCGCCTCAGATTAAGTATAGTTAATGATGTAGAACTTCTGGAGTTTCTAAAATGATTGTATACTCAGATTGTCTCTCGGTATTAACCTTATGGGGGAATAAATCACGTGTTTACCTTCATACACTGTTCTCTGAAGTAAAGCGAAACTCTGGGATGATGGGGTGTTCCCTTCTGTCAAAAGCACTTCTCGGCTGTGTTCCGATTTTTTTTGGCACTAAAATATTTTTTAGGTTAACTGATTCTTTACACAAAGAAGTTTGAATTTATCCTGTAACCGCCAATATTAAAATGATTTAATTGCTTAGAAAAAATATTTGAGTTCAGTTTGTTTTAACCGTTTAAAACTGGAAAAAAAGAAGCGAAAAACCAATTGAAATGGAAAGAACAGTCCTATCTATCTTTCGAATAAAAATAATCTTATTCGAACGTAACTAATACCTCGAAAGGGATTACAGAAGAACAAATCAGACAGATAAATCAACAGCCACATCAGTACACTATATTTATTTTCACAACTTATTTCATTATTTAATTGCTTTAATTGCTTTCATTATTATTTGTTTCATGCGAACTTTTTTTCTTGTTTGTTTTATGTTTTTACGACAAAGTAAGCAAAAAAGAATGTCAACAGATTCCAGCAGTTTTTTCGCAACGAATTTAAACTGTAAAAAACTTTTTTTTAAATTTTAATACGGGGAAACGGCAGCGTAATTCGTCGTTTCTTGTAATAAGCAAATCAAATTGAAATAGCGACACCGCTTGCCCGTCTTTGCTGCATTTTAAACCGATTTCACAGTCAGGATCACTCAGATCAAATAAATGATACAGCGTCGACATCTGCTATCTTGACCTAGTTAGCATATCCTCTTGTTTTAAATGTTAAAACAAATTTTTTTTTAACTGATAGGAAATCGAAGACTGGTCAAGAATAACGTATTACTATACTTTTTTGCGGTTTGGGGTCAAAATGTCGCGGCCGAAATGTCGCGGACCAAAATGTCGCGGCAAAAATGTCGCCGTGCCAAAATGTCGCGGGCTAAAATGTCGCGGGCCAAAATGTCGCCGGTCCAAAATGTCGCCGAGCCAAAATGTCGTGGGCTAAAATGTCGCGGGCCAAAATGTCGCCGGTCCAAAATGTCGCCGAGATAAAATGTCGCAATCTAAAATGTCGCGGGCCAAAATGTCGCCGGTCCAAAATATCGTCTGCCCAAAATGTCGCGGGCCAAAATGTCGCCGGGCCAGAATGTCGCCGGTCAAAAATGTCGCCGGGCCAAAATGTCGCCGGTCAAAAATGTCGCCGGGCCAAAATGTCGCCAGTCAAAAATGTCGCCGGGCCAGAATGTCGCCGGTCCAAAATGTCGCCAGTCCAAAATGTCGCCGGGCCAAAATGTCGCCAGTCCAAAATGTCGCCGGGCCAAAATGTCGCCGGTCAAAAAGGTCGCCGGGCCAAAATGTCGCCGGTCCAAAATACCTCGGTCCGAAAGGCCGCCGGTCCAAAATGTTTCCAGTCCAAAATATAGCCGTTCCTAAATGACACTAAGTGCATAGTACAGATTTAATGTTTCCAGCAATTCACAAATTCAATGCAACTTAATAATGTAGCTCAATTTTACTAATAAGCTTATCACGATATGATAAATACTGATACCGTGCTCTGACTCAAAAGCTTTGAGCACGGTAACAAACCGTGTGTAATAATTGCGTTGTGTTTAGTGGTATCTCCGTCCATGAATTAAGACTCATTTTAAAGCAATACTCGGTTTATTTAATGATTAGATAAGACAACAGATTTGGGGAGGAGAGAGTGCAACGGACTTACCCAGAGGGGCCCATCATACTCGCATGCCCCTTCCATTTCATTTTTCTGCATCGAAGTGCTGTGTACGAATCGCCCGCCGACCTCTTTCTCTCTCTGCGTCGTAACCTCTCTCTCAGCCGAGACGCTCTTGGCGCCGGCTGTCCGTGACCTCTGAACTTAGCTGAACGCAAAGGCGCTAGCTCTCCGTAACACTCCTCCCCCCCTTCAAAATATATGCACAAAATACAATACCTTACACAAACCAAACATGCTATACCTAATAAAGTACAATACTTTGAACAAACCAAACATGCTATACTAAATAAAATACAATACTTTGAACAAACCAAACTTGCTATACTGAATATGCTGCAGAGCATTTTTCTTTTTAGTAGCACATTTTAAATTACTCCACAAACTGACGTAAAAAAACACAAAAAGTAAATCAAGAGTCAATTTGATTTCCTGCACTTATTTGTTCTCCACTCAGTTCACCATTATGTTCAAAAGACTCCACATTGGCAATGACGAAATCACTGGTACTGCAATCAGGTAATTTAGCACCGCCTTCATCTTCCTGCAAAACATTGCAAGTTAGTGATTCTCTATCCTGCTTGATATATGCACACTTTCCAAACCTTTGGCAGCATCAACTTTGACTTCGTCTGTTGGCAATGAAAGCGCAGTGGAACCATCTTGCCGTTGGATGGTTAAATAGTAAGGTTCATTTTCTAAAGTATAATTTGATGGTAACTGAGTAGTTATCGTCTGGGTTCCATCCGAAGATGTGGTGCTGCTGGTAGGTATATTGACTGTACCACCTGCTGGCAGATTTACAATTCCACCATCTTGGCTTGTGGCATTAAAGCAGCTGTACATCAATTGGGCAGCTGACTTGTTTCCAGGAAGAATGCCTTCTAGTTGCTGTAGTGTATTGCCAGTCAATTGCATCCTGACAGAACCCTGATCACTAGATAAACTGTCAAAGGTTTCTCCCGGCTCAGTTGTTCCATCAAGAAAGGAGAACAAATGGTTTCCAAAACCACATCCCGTCGTCTACTCAGTACTTTATCGCTGAGTATGAGCGTGGTCAGATGTAGTCAATGCAACTCCGACGCTGCATGTCACTGTTAGGAAAAATGACGTCGAGCATGTGAACTGTACCAGAGACGCCGCTGAAACCAATTCACTGGCTAACATTCCAGATAAAGCCACTTCAGCATCAGAAAATCCGAGGGTGTGGCTAGAGTGAGGAGTCATTCTTTAGGCCAGCTGCGTATGACAAATATGATATGGTGCAGCTTAAATGTGTCCACGAGTCACGAATTGTCACACTTCTTTTTATATCTTTGTGTAGTTTTCCACATACGTAAGTGTTTACACTTTTGCCAAGGGAAGCCCGCTACTTACTCTCTCCAAAAAAAATTTCTGCTTACTCTTTTTCTCTTTTTTTCTTATTAAACGGAACATTGAAGAAGTTACCATGCACTAGGATCAGATACTGCGAGAGTTTACAAAATAAGCTCAACGAAGAAAAAAAAAACACTGATTTTTCAAATTTCTACAGGAGTGAAAGAAGGAAATTTGAATTTCCTTATCTATTAGGATAGTAAAAAAAAAATCCAAAACAACAAAAAAAAATACTGCTTCAAGCTTTTGTTACTCATTTTTTTTTTTTCAAATTAAGGAAAGCCTGCCAAACGAAGGCGCAAATTGAACCCCTGGCCATGGTGAACAATTCTGACCTACGACAGACAGACTATTGACAAACAGTGACCAAGACAACACCAAGTGGCCAGCTCGATGAAATCAAGATCCCTATCCGCCAATCCAAAATTGTTTTTTTTTTTTTGTTTTAAACATATTACTGATTTCCACGTTTGCGAGAAAAAAAAAACATCTTAATGAATTGAAAGAAAAAAAAAATAGCATCTAAACCAAAAGAGAAAATCTATCTAGGTCTCAGGTTATATCTTTGCACGTCGTTTCTTAATATATCCTCATCTTGTGCATTACTTACGACATTAGCTGGTTCAACATTGCATGGCGTTTTTACTTGTGCTTCCTCAATATTGATTTCGTCTCCTGTCAAATGTAAATAACTAAACCTCTGAGTGAAGGGAATTAATCTATTTACATGGACCCTTAACACTTTTCTAGTATTCTCCACATGTCTGACCTTATAATTAACATTTGTATATCTCTCTATCACTCTGTATGGTCCCTCGTATTTGGGTCTCAACTTAGCAGAAATATTTTTCTTTAAATTTGGGTTCTTCACAAAACATAGTGACCCTACTTGATAATTGTATAACTCATCTTTTCTACCGAGCTTGCTCCTATCGATACTTTTCTCTTCTTGTTCTTTCAAATTTTGCAAAACTTTTGGAAAAATTCTATCTAATGACTCAATCAAATGTTTTATATACTCTGTTTGTGTGTCAAATTTTGGTACGTTCCCCAGTGTGTATGGTAGCCGAACATCCCTGCCATGCTCAAGAAAGAAAGGTGAAACCTGTGTAGCTTCGTGAACAGCTGAATTCATGGCTATCATTGTCTGAGGTAACTGAGTGTCCCATTCTACATCTTCAGATGTGATAGTCGCAAGAATATTTGCCAGGCTTTGGTTTGTCTTTTCGACTCTCCCATTCACATGAGCGGAATACGCTGAGATGTGTCGTTTTTTCATACCCTGAGTTTTACAAAATTCTGAGAATTCAAAACTGTCGAAATATTTTGCGTTATCGGTTACAAGAACTCGTGGACAACCTCTATGAACTATGTAATTCTCGAAAAAGGCTTTTGATATTGTCTGAGACTTTAAATTTGACAGGGGAGCAAGGTGAATGTATTTAGAGAATGCGTCTATCATAGAAAGGACATACTTATTGCCTGCCTGAGTGGTCTTTAGAGGACCAAAGACATCAATGTGACATTTTTCTCCCGGTGTCTCACTCTGATCTACCTCTTGTAACGGCGCAGAAGGTATTTTGAATGCGCTCTTCCGAGATAGACAAATCGTACATGATCTTACAAAATTTTTCGTATCTCTATACATGAAAGGCCAAAAGAAATTCTCTGTCAACCTGTTGTAAGTCTTGAAAAATTTTAAATGTCCACCCACTTGTGAGTGGACGGACTCCAGAACTTTTGCTTTAAGCTTGTGAGGTACACAGACTTGGCGTTTGGAATCTGATCTTGGTGACTTATGGTTACGCGGTGAGAAATGAATCAAAATGTTTTCATTATTAAGTGCATAATTAGGATACTTATCAGTCTCATTCTTTTCAAGTGCACTAATAATTTTAATTAATTTTGGATCTTCTCTTTGCATTTTTATTAGCTCAGTATCATCTGGAAAGATAATAGTAACTGCACTAACACATCTCGATAAATGGTCAGCAACTGCATTGAATTTTGCTTTCACGTAATGTATAGTATAATCAAACTCCTCTAATGCCAATTTCCACCTGAGAATTTTGGATGAAGGATTTTTGTTCGAGAGAAAACCCTCTAACGGACGATGGTCACTATACACCTTGAAGGTTCTACCAATTAAAAATGATCTGAAGAAGGATAAGGCAGAATAGATTGCAAAAAACTCTAAAACAGTTGCACTATATTTTGATTGAGACGGGTTTAACTTTTTGGAATAAAAGTATAATGGTTTCACTTCACCGTTTTTACACTTTTGTTCGAGAACTGCCCCAATACCCAAAGAAGAAGCATCTGTGGTGATTTGTAACTCTGCATTTGGGTCAGGCAAGGCTAACACAGGAGGGCTTAATATCGCCTGTTTAATGTCTTCGAAAGCATCTTGAGCAGCTTTGTCCCAAACAAAAGGAGTATCTTTTCTAAGTAAATTAGTAAGAGGTAAAGCTCTTTTTGCAAAATTCTTAATATACCTGCGGTAGAAATTACAACATCCCAAAAATGACTTTACGGACTTTTGATCCTTAGGTGGTAAAAATTCGTTTATAGTTACAGTTTTGTCTTTGTCGATATGCAAACCCTGGGGGGTCACAATGAATCCCAAAAATTTACATGATTTCGTGAAAAACTGACACTTCTCTGGATTAAATTTTAATCTAATTTTCTCGAAACGATTAAGAACTTCCTCAAGTAATTTTAAGTGATCCTCTTGAGTTTTTGAATATAGAAGAATGTCATCTATATAAACAAGTGCTCCTTTGTGAAGCAAGTCTCCCAATGCATTAGTAGCAATTTGCTGGAATGCTTTCGGTGCATTACGGAGACCAAAACAAATGCGATTAAACTCAAACTTATCTCCATCAGGAGTAGAAAAAGCTGTTTTGTGCCTATCTTTCTTGTCAATTGGAATTTGATTGAATGCAGTCTTTAAATCAAGAGAACTAAAATAATTAGATCCCGAAATTTCATGCAAAATGTCATCTAATGTCGGAATTTCAAAATCTTGCGTAACAGTAATTTCATTTAATTTCCTGAAATCGAGAACCATTCTCCATTTATTTGCTTGCCTTACAAAAAGTGCTGGTGTGTTATACAATGACTTTGATTTTGAAATAATATTTGCTGCTTCTAAATCTTGAATTTGCTTCCTAAACTCTGCCCGTAAACTAAATGGAATTTTGTACACAGGACATTTTATTGGGTGATTATGTTGTAGTTGAATTTTATGAGGCTCTGTGTGTGCTTCTTCTAACTCCATTGTTGTCCTAGCAAAAGCGGACTCATGGTCTTTTAAAATGTTGAAAATCTTTGATTTTAAATTTGCACTCAACCCACTCATGTTAAAATCTTTTTCTGACAATGGTTCTGGTAAATCCCTAGAAACTGGAATGTCTGACGGTAGTTCATCAAAATTGTTGACATAACAAATATTAGTATGTTTATTTAGAAAAATAGCTGAATCTGTTTTGTTATTAATTGTGATTTCTGCTTGTTTGTTTATATGGTCAATATTAATTTTCTCATCCTCAAAAGTCACGCCTTTTAACTTTGGACTTTTTCTGATACTAGCACTAATGCAATTCTCTGTCAAAACTGGTACGTCAACAAAAATGATTGAGCTTGAATGTGGTGGAATAAGGATTTTCTTTTTAAGTTTTAATTTAATCTCTTCTCCCACATCTTCAACCACGTTAACAGTAGTACTCCCCAATAAAATTGGTATTCTCGTGTTCATGATTCGCAAGGTGTTGTTATGCAAATTTATGTTTGCATTCCTATACTGCAAAAAATCAAATCCTAGGATGCCCTGATAACAGTTGCTGAAGTCATACTTCGCGATGTAAAAAATCTGCTCTAAAAATAAATTTTGAATCTTTAAAACAACTTTGTAACAACCTTTGATTTCTAATTCTCCACCATTTGCTACTCTAGCTGAAATGTTATATTTAATTTCCTGCAAACTGTTTTTTTCTAACTTTTCAAAAATACTGGGGCCAAGGAGGGAAATTGATGCTCCACAATCCAAGAGACAATGACATTGAACACCATTTATTTGAACATCTATCATCGGCAAACTGTAAGGGTATGAGCTGTTGGGAGAAGGGTCTACCCTTTCACAACAAAAATTAGTTAATACCTTCTCCCTCTGAAGTTTAAATTTTGCCCATAATTTTGATTATTTCTTTCCCTGGAAAAATTTCGATCGCGTGAATTAGACCTATTTCTTGTTTGTCTTTGCCTTTGTTCTCTCATATCTCTATCTTTTAAATAACACTCTGATAGCTTATGATTTGCACCTCCACAATAATTGCATCTGAAATTTACCTGACCTTGCCCCCTATTGTAGTGAGTGTGCGACCCCCGACCTCTATATGTGCTTCGAAAAAAATTCCCTCTAGGTTCTGACTTTCTGTTTCTACTTCCTTGCTCCTCAACATCAACTGTGTTTGCTTGTGCTCTCAATGCTTGCACTTCTGTGCTAAGTTTTGCTATTTGACTAGTTAATTCACTAACAATTTCATTTTGTACGATGTTTGCTCTCCCAAGTTCTGAGCTTCGCACCGACGCTTCGTGGATTTTGTTGTTCTCTTCTTCTTGTGACGCAATTGTTATTGCTTCCTCTAGTGAACGCGGGTTTTTACTCAAAACATATCGCTGAATATTCGCTTTCAACCCAGCTTGGAACCGCGCTAAAAGCAAATTTTCATCTATTACCCTTATTTCTGGCACTTGGCCAACATTGCCTGCGCTATAGACCTGAGCTCCAACTTTTCTTATTCTCAAACCAAAATCAAATGCGCTTTCTGATGGTTTTTGGGTGCATGTAGCTAAATCATGCAGCGCGCCTGTAATTGAAAGTTTTCTTTGGAACCGTTCTTTGAGCAAATTCGCTACCGTGTTGAAATCATTTTCCCCCGCGACAGTTGAAATAAAGAGTTCAGCTGCCCCCGTAAGTTTAAGTTTCAAAATGGACAATTTATCTTCATCCGACCACTCACTTAACTGCCCCACTTCATTTATTTTACTCAAAAACTTCTCAACAGCAATAGTATCGTCCCCAGAAAATTTTGGAATTAAATCAATCAATGCCATATTAACAGTGTTATTGTGAACAATTATGTTCTGCGGTGGTCTAGCTCTACGAAGCATTATGAACACTTAATGAATTTCAGAAATCAAAATGCAATTCAAACACAATAATTTACATTCACTTCGTTACTTCGACACAAAATAAATGATAAATAAATGCAACGAATAAGTAAATAAGAAATGTATTAAAACCGAAAGCATAATCAATTCGTCAAAATACAAAGAAAAACATATCAAAACAAAAAATAGCACACACAATGAAAACAGGTAAATCAAAACAATACATGAAATTGACACTCAAATCTCTTCCAAAGAATTCAATTCTACCAAAAAACATTCTCAAAAATAATCGTGGATGATATTAGCATTCTCAAAAAACATTTCCAAATGGTAATTAAGACATTTTTCAAAAACGAAACACTCGCAGATTGATCCATATGCATTCATTACTATCAAGTTTCGATTTTCTATTTAACCTCTCAAATTAAATATTTTGCTCCGAAATTCAATAAAATTTAGGTGGCGAATAATTTTGAAAATAATTTAGTATAACCACAGAAAGAATGGTCACGGCACCAATGATACCGTGCTCTGACTCAAAAGCTTTGAGCACGGTAACAAACCGTGTGTAATAATTGCGTTGTGTTTAGTGGTATCTCCGTCCATGAATTAAGACTCATTTTAAAGCAATACTCGGTTTATTTAATGATTAGATAAGACAACAGATTTGGGGAGGAGAGAGTGCAACGGACTTACCCAGAGGGGCCCATCATGCTCGCATGCCCCTTCCATTCCGTTTTTCGCATCGAAGTGCTGTGTACGAATCGCCCGCCGACTTCTTTCTCTCTGCGTCGTAACCTCTCTCTCAGCCGAGACGCTCTTGGCGCCGGCTGTCCGTGACCTCTGAACTTAGCTGAACGCAAAGGCGCTAGCTCTCCGTAACAATACACCTGTTTAGTAACTTTTTTTAAACGTAACAGTTTAGAAAATTAGCTTAATTTATTAACAAAAATGTAACTAAATTGATTTCTTCTAACGCTTAAAGTATTTAAGTACCAAAATAATGCCATAGTTTATTCAGGGCTGTACTTAGGGCCCAGGGACGCTAAATTTCTTCCTTTTTAATACGCTTTTATTAGTTTCACATGTGGGTTTGTTTGTTTTTTGTTTGTTTGTTTGTAGGTATGTAACTCTGACAAGGGGACCTTACAGGTTGTCACTCACCGATTTTGATGAATTTTATATATTATGTAGAGGGACCCACTCTAAGTATTTTAGCAAAAGGATATGCCCCAATGCGCCATAGTTTCCGAGATATAACGATTCAAAGTTCAGCTCGAAGTTATTATAGAGGTATGGTTGAGCAGTAGTCACAACAGCGGCCGTAGCCCAGTGAGCAAGGTCCCCCACTTCGACCGCTGGAGGTCTGGGGATCGAGTCCCGTGACGTATTTTTTTTTTTTCTTTAATATCGAAAAAAATTCGATAGTTAATGGAAAATCGTTTAATTATTCATTTTTATTTTATTTATTTATTCATTTAGAAAAGAATTTTTTTTTTTTCAATTTTTAATATTGTTAATTCACGGGACTCGATCCCCAGACCTCCAGCGATCGGAGTGTAGGACCTTGCTCACTGGGCTACGGCCGCTGTTGTGCCCACTGCTCAACAGTACCTCTGTAACAACTTTGAGCTGAACTTTGGATCGTTATATCTCAAAAACTAAGGCGCATTGAGGAATATATTTTTGCTAAAATACTTAGGGTGGGTCCCTCTACATAAATTATAAAACTCATCAAAGTCGGTGAGTGATAACCTGTAAGGTTCCCTTGTGAGTCAAAGATAAAATTCACGTTCTTTACAAACGTAAAAGTAATATGTTAAAAATCATTATTATTACTAAAGGCTAAACTATATTGCATGTTGATGTATAATAAGTGCATTTGCCATTAGTTCTGAGTAGGGCATCGATCGTCCACAAAATGCATATTATAAGTGCAAGTAAACTTAGCGGATATTCAACAGTTTTCAAAATCTTCTTTTGAATTTGATTTACTCTACGAGTAAAAGCGTATTTTTTAGTTTTTTTTTTTTTTTAAAGTATATTTAGGATTATTTCTTTTTTTCACACAAAGAAATTAAACAAATAAATTTGCTGTAAAGGCTTTTTTTTTTCCTTTTGCAAAAACGGAATACCGTTTAATTATCGCGTAGCCGGCAATTTTCTTCTAGAACATTTTCTTTAAGAGTTATTTGGGGACATTTGAAATCAAATTAGTTCATGTAATTATTGCTTTCTTTGTAACAACTAAGTGGTGGAAGGGGATGTGAAATTTCAAGAGAAAAAATGGTATTATATTCAACTCCACATTTAAATACTGATTGTAACGAAGGTACAGTACTATGTCTGAGCTAATTAACGCCAGAAATGAATAAGCATCTCTACCTTTAAGATTCTTCTACAAACAAAATTTTGTTTGAATACTTGCATTACTTCTTGATATACATCACTCACAAATAATGAAAAATAAAAAGTTCAATTGCTCTGTTTCCTCGATGATGTGGCGTATCTTCTGAAGGCTTCTTATGGGCCAATTTTTATTTGATTTCGTCTGAACCTTCTTCAGACATAGTAATCACGCTATGCTGAAAACGTTCCATTACATTCTTGCATGTAAAAACTTGGAAGAACTAGCGGCAAAAACCAATCAGCACTGAACCACATATTCGTTGGTGTATGTATGTACCGAATTTCATTCAAATTTACGCAGTAAGTTTTGTAGTAGAGTCGCCCCAAAAAAATGGGTCACGCAGATACACACTTACACATTTTCCTTTAAATAAAATAAACGATAAAATTGAATTCAGCACACATCAGAACGTGTAAATTCTTCCAAATTGACAATTTTTCACTGATCCAATACTTTCTTCTACACATTTTATGAAGAAGAAAATAAAAGCACCTCTATCATTTAAATTATATAGACTTGCTTTCGATCATGTAAGAAATTTTAACAAAAACAAATGTCAAACATTGTATATCTGTCTTATTCATTTCACATTTCTTCAACTTCTTTTTTAACACATAAATTTTCCTTTCGATATCAATTAAACTTGGCTTGAGCTGCTAATCTATTCGTTTTTAAGTTGGTAAATAGCGAGTCACGGTGAAATAAGCTATTGTAAATAAATAACGGATGCTTGTTTGATAACTATTTGTTTCTTGGAAAACGCTCGAAACGGTTACAAGCCGAAAGGGTAATTTTTTTTAGTATTTTTCAAAAATTTTAGTCCATTCTATCATTAACGCACACGTTCATCAACAGCAATTAGCAATCTTTTGCTAATTTGGTGTAAAAAAGCCTTTTCATATAATTTAATTTTTGGTACTATCAATGTCGGATCTTCTACATTTTTGTTTGACGACATTTGGACTGGCGACATTTTTGCCCGCGACATTTTTGACCGGCGACATTTTGGACAAGCGACATTTTTGACAGACGACATTTTGAACACGCGACATTTTTGACCGGCGACATTTTGGACACGCGACATTTTTGACCGGCGACATTTTGGACACGCGACATTTTTGACCGACGACATTTCGGACACACGACATTTTGGACCGGCGACATTTTGGCCCACGACATTTTGGACCTTCGACATTTTTGCTCGCGACATTTCGGACCGCGACATTTTGGACCGGCGACATTTTGACCAGCGACATTTTAGACCGCGACATTTTGGCCCGGCGACATTTTGGACCGGCGACATTTTGACCAGCGACATTTTAGACAGCGACATTTTGGCCCGGCGACATTTTGGACCGGCGACATTTTGACCCGCGACATTTCGGCCCGCGACATTTTTTCCCAGCGACAATTTGGCCGCGACATTTTGGCCCGCGACATTTCGGCCGCGACATTTTGGGCGTATACCCTTTTTTGCCTACCTTTTCGAGGGATTTTTAAAAAGAAATTAATCATGCACAACTCTGGTTTTATTTCTTTTCTGCCAGCAATTTAAGAGAAGAGTAAAACTGATGCAACACACTTTTTAACAACTCTAACTACTTTCTAGGATAACCATTTGTGAATGTAGCAGTTGATGCAAATCTGCTCAGAAATATTTTTGGTAAGGCTTTCTAAAAACTTTCTAGCTTCTAATGTTTTATTTAAATTCATTCTTTATGTCGTTATCAATATTCAAAAATCATTTTTTTAAATAATGAAGACGCTTTGTGCGTTCTTCATTGTTGGCGCATTTTGGATAATTTTTTGGCGACTTTTTCCACCATAAGCTGCAAGTGCTTGATTATAATAAATTGTTATAAACATGCACGGTGCAGCGGTATACTGTAGCGTTTTAGGTATTTAAAGCACCAAGGAAATTATATTAAAACAATTCTGCTAAAGGTAGAGGTATATAATTTTAACATTCGAAATGCATTCATAGAATTCCAAATCAGTTGTTTATATATGATACATCAGGACAGGTTTATGCATTTCATGTTTTTCCTTAATTTTTTTTTCGTGTGCCAGCCAGGCTGGCAATTTGGGGTGCGCTGCTTTACTTTTCCAACTGCACCGTTATTTGGTGTGAAGTCCGACTTCCACAGTACACGCATGCCATAGGTACCCGTTTATAGGGTAGGCAACCTTTCACACAACAACATATCCATACAAAGAAAGGACAAGGACAGGAGAAAGCACATCCATGCCCAAGCCGGGACTCGAACCCGGGGCTACCCCATCCACGGCAGACTACTCTGACCACTAGACAAGGTGACCGGCCCTTAATTTGTACTTTCTAAATTAAATTATGTTTGATAAAATGCATAAAATAGGCATGTGTGGCGGAAACAATGCATTATTTCTTCATCCATTTGTAAGCAATTTGTCTCACATTATTAGGAATAAATTTATGTAATTAAGGAAGCGAAGGAACCGAAGTAAGATACACAAACTAACATGGACATCTCTAAAGATAAAACTGTTACAACATTCTATCTGTTACGACGATATGTTTGCTTTTAAACCGAAATCGCTAATTTTAGGGGACTTCGTGCCTCTTCAGTAAAAGATTTATTTCAGACGAAGGAGGTTGTGGGTTCAATCCCACAGGTTCTATGTGTGTTATTTTCTCTATTAGTGCAGTAAATCTTGTGCTGTCTTATCTTCAAATAAATAAAGAAAAATACCCTCTCAGGGCAATGGCAGGGAATCTTCCCATTGTGCTTATAATCTATGGAAACGATAACAACAACCAAAATTTGGTTTTCCAAAATTATTTGATGAATTTAGCGATATCATTTATTGGATGTGAATGTTTCTAATAAGAGCTCTCGTAGGAAAGAATAACGTGTAAATCAAATTTGGTATGATCTGGTTTTCTGCTGAAATTACGGGTTTCGCCAAGTCTGATGAACTGAGTAATGAATTTCTAAATTGTGTTGCAATATGTGTGTATACACACAAAAACACTCTAGGATCCCCCGTACCTACCTCTGCAAGATGGGATAATGACGAGCGGTCCGTTTTTTGATCCAAACCAGGAGTCGAGAAATCCCCGGTCCAGTACCTCCAGAGGTGTTGATTTGAAATGGGAACTTGGAAGACTTTCTGACCATGAACAGTTAACATGCCCCAGTCATCATTACGCAGCGTGATTTAGAACTATCATTAAATAAGATGCATGTAGGTCAATCACACGGTAGCGAGCAAGAATTATACCAGAACACATAGCCACAAACGCTGTCGTGCTATACACACACAAATCCAAAAAGTAAAATATATGAGGCATGTTACAAATTGTATTAAATTACTGCACAAAGCGGATTTTACACTACTTTTTAGTTCTTTAAGGACGGTTTAAAGCGGTTCTCGAAATTTGGTGCAATGACAGTTCACCGACAGTAACAATGAAAAATCTATTCTAACAAGCTTTATGTCGTTGAGATGCCAATATATTGAGAACTACAAACCTCACCTTTTAACTATGGCTCTGAAACATTAAGAACCTGTTAAATAAAACTATTGTTCGTTGTAACTTGTGACCTGCTTCGCATCTGTCAGTTTTTGGCTTTGTGTGCATGCAACATGTCAGCGACCATATGTTCTTGTCTGATTCTTGATTGTTATCGTGCGCCTGGCAGACATGTAAATTATTTGAGAAGAATCTACAAGCTAATGAATAAAAAATAACATCAGCTTACATAATTAACGGCTCTATCCAGCTTGATTGCACGGACATCATTAATTATTTTGTCTTTACTTACACAGAACCGTTGTATTAAAGCGGTTTTTCTTTTTTTTTAAATAATATAATGCAATTGTTCAGCTGAGCTCTGTCGTAGTCGTGGAGATATAAATTTTCAATGCAGCACAACCATTCATCTGAATCGCTTCTAATTTTTTAAAACCACGATTTTGTTGATACTAGGCTAATTTCATGATTTTTCGCCTTTCTTGTGTATTAGTTAATACAAAATATTTTTCATGAAAGCTCGAAAGTGCATACACTATTTGTTTTTCAAATATGTCTTGTATAGTTCACACTATTTGTTTTTAAAATATGTCCTGTATAGTTCACATTCTCCATACTACGGCTCCGATAAAATGAAGCCAGAAATTTTTTAGGGGTTCAATTTACTGAATGCTGCAGTTTACATGAATGAGGACAGTTGATTGGAGCTTTGTCGAAATGTAAAACCTTTCAACATCATTGCAAAAATGACTAAACGACATCCAGCGGTAATAACGCTCCCCAATTTCCGTGAAATCCGCTAGTAGAAATAAATGCTTCCTTATAGTCACTCTCAGGCTACCGGATTGGCACTGCATGAACTTTTGTAATACATGGTTCGGCATTTGTAAGTTAAAAAAATAATAATAAAATGTAAATATACATTTATACAGCTATGTAATTAATAATTTTACATAAATGTAACGTAATTTGTCTAAAAAAGCATAATTTAACCATATCCTCATTTATTTGCCTATTACGACGTTAAAACTTTCTCATCTTCTCATTTAACTGACTCTCTTTTAATAGCTTTTCTTTATTTATTGAATAACAATAGATTTCTTTTTCACTCATATTCTATTAAAAAATGGTACGATAAAGATTTAAACATATTTCAGGTAATCAATCCTTACAATAAGCTGCATCGGAATTCCTCTTTTAATGCTGTACCTAATTAGTTTACTTCTGTTCCCATCCAACCAAGGACAATAACACACTCCCTCAATTGCTACGGAATACTTTCCCCAAAACGAGATCGCTCCAAAATTTCAAAAAAAAAAAAAAAAAAAATCTCCAAAATCACCCTCTAAATACTTGAACGGCGAAATTTGTGCTATAACCCTCTCCCCTTTAGGTCACCTCTGTATGAATTAATTGACTCCTACCTTGCCATCAAGAGCGAGTCACGTTTTTAAAAACTATTCAAGTATTCTAATTTTATTTTCATTCTGCGATTAATCAAATTGAAAACCATCTGCCTTCTACGGGTTTACAGTCTATATACAGGGTGTCCACTCCAATCGTGGACCAATAGCTAATTTCTAAACCGTTAGAGATAAGCATATAGTTTATTTAGGAAAAAATCTCCAAATTATGAAAGGAATTTTGGGTCTATTCAATGTTTTTCAAAAAATCAAATTTTGAAATAGTTACGAAATTTAAATTTTTATACAGCCCCCCAGTCCTATCAATCATATTTAGTAAAACATTTGTGACACTGTAACGTTTAAAACTAAAAAAAAATCACTCTTCTACGACAAAAATTGACCGAGTTATGACGTTTTGAAAAATCAAGATTTTGAAGGATTTCGCATACGGTCCCTTAAGCGATCTCTCGATGACGTCATGAAATAATGCAAAATCTTGATTTTTCAAAACGTCATAACTCGGTCAATTTTTGTGGTAGAACAGTGATTTTTTTTTTAGTTTTAAACGTTACAGTGTCAAGAATGTTTTACTAAATATGATTGATAGGACTGGGGGGCTGTATAAAAATTTAAATTTCGTAACTCTTTCAAAATTTGATTACTTGAAAAACATTGAATAGACCCAAAATTCCTTTCATAATTTGGAGATTTTTTCCTAAATAAACTATATGCTTATCTCTCACGGTTTAGAAATTAGCTATTGGTCCACGATTGGAGTGGACACCCTGTATAGAACCACAGCATTTTCTTCAGTTAGCGATGCAACATTGTATCCCTTGCAGCGGATGTACGCATTAACGGTTTGTAGACAGGTTAAGGTTATGCAATAATAATTTAATATTTATTAAATATTATGGTTTGCGGTCACATGAAAACAACTGAGTGATTACGGCGTTTGGGTGTGTATGTAAGCGACGATTTGATCATAATGATATTTTGCGTGTAAAAAGAAGTAACTAATTATGGTAGGTTTTATATCAATGTTGTCGTAGTATTTTTTTCTTACCGGTACGCAAGAATGGGGTAAAAATAACTAAACCACCGTTTTGGTCTTGCTTTGCTTAATAATAAGTTCGTCGTTGTTCGTTAGAAAAGGGGTGAAACTCCTTGTAAACAAGTTTACTATGCCAGATTATGTAAAGCCTTCAGCAACTTTTTGTTTGGGGGAAAAGTTATTTATTAGATATCAATTTTTCGAAAAATGCTTTGCTTCGCTTAAAAGATGTTACTAGATGTGATGCCATTTAGCAAATAAATACGTATTTTGAAAAAGATAGTTTAAAAAAAAAGGTAAGTTATACTCCTTTTACTATGAACGACACAAATACGGGGCGGAGGGATTCTCCAGAAAATAAAATTCAATTCAATACAGTTTGTTTAAAATTGTTAAACATCAAAATTACTTTTAATATTGATGATTTTTTTTTAAAAGACGCTATTTATTACGTAATAAAATCGGTACTGTATTAAAAATTAATGCCAAATGCGAAACAAATTTATTAAATAGGGGGATGTGGGGCAAAGTGAAACAGCGGGGCAAAGTGAAATTGTAAAATATTTTTATAGTTTGCAGCACCACCAATCTAGTAATATTTTAACCAAAATCCTAGACATATAGTTCATTCCTGTCAAAAATAAAATCTTTCCAAAGATCTACGAGAAAAATTATAAAAGTAATTTTCAAAATTCGATACCATTATTGTAATATTCGTTATTTTTCAAAAATATTTCTTGTTATTATAAAATGATAAACTTTTTGTCATTTTAATTATTAATTAAGATCTACTGATGTCGAGTGCAATCCTTATTTAGTTTATATTTGGCATGTTTCTATTTTAAATGTTCAATATAATTAGTCAAGTGCACACGGGGTAAAGTGGATGGGGGAAAGTGAAATAGCTCATTTTGTTTGCTTATGCATTCATTTACTAAATCACGTACGTATTTCTTTACGTACGCATTAATTTATTCAAGTTCTTTTACTTATTAATTCACGTATTTATTCATCCATTCCCACCTATTTTGTTATTTATTCTCCATTTTATTCACTCATTTCTTTTTCTCATATAATAATTAAAATGAATTAATTAATTAATTAATTAATTATTTTATTTTTTCATTAATAATTGATGTATTCGTTTATTTGCGCGTTCATTTGATGAAAATTACTGTAATTCATCGAATCGAAAATGTTTCATTGCAAAAGTATCGTATTTTTCACTTTGCCCCATAATTTTTTGAAGTGAAAAATTTCCTTTTTTTTTTTGAAGGTGAAAAATAAAATGCCAAAAATTAAAAAAAAAAATATTTAAACTCAAGTTGTATCCCAAAATACACTATTCCTTCTACGTATGCACTGATTTTTAGAACAAATTTCTAATTTGTTCATTTTCAAACAGGCGAGTCATCTTAACTATTTCACTTTGCCCCACATTCCCCTACATAGCAAATTGGGGGGGTCCCTTTTTTTCTCACCATGCAGCTTATTAATTTTAGATTATGAATTTTAAAAGTGGGGGAACTTATTGCACCGTCTGAGAAGGTGTCAAAATGGATGTTTTAGGAAGTATTAAGGTTTGAACCTGGTTAAATTAATCTGTTCAAGAAAGAACCAGTAAAATAAATATAAGTACCTATCGTCGATCACATTCGTCGTCGTATACTACAATTAGGTAACTATAAGTGAGGCAGTGAGATGCAAAGGGATGTAAGTTCCAAAAATGGAAACTTGGAGATAATTAGCGCAAATAATTTGAAAATCGCTCCTCTATTTTTCGCAAAAGATGGTACTAGTATCCCTGGTAGGTGGTGAGATATTGCGTGATTTAGAAAAGAAGTCAATAAAAGTCCACATGCAGTCTGATCTTTAAACACGTTTATCTCAAAACTTTAACTGGTCTACGTATATTCCTTTCAGTGTAAGTAATGTACATACTTCAGTAATTCCACAGCCTCAAATTTGTAAGAAATATAATGTTTCTATCCCCTTGAAAATTTTCGAAAAAAGAAAAGACATAAAGCTTCTAATTTAGTAGAATTTACAAATAGTACTCCAGTAGCTTTTAAATAAAATCTTGCATTTCCTCAAAATCGTTAAAACACATTAAATTGGGGAGTTTTCCACAAAGCAATACGAAAAACACTGAATTGTAGTTAACTCCTTTTTGTAGCACTCAACCCGCGATATTACTTCAAATAATATTCCTGAATTGCGTATCGCCTTCTAGCTAAGTACTAAAACGTCTTAGCGGTGCTTTCCTTCCCTCCTACACCCCTGCTTCAGACTTTTACAAAAGAACTTATCACAGATAAAAACTAATCTAATGTAATTTATAATGATATGAATATTTCAGTATGTGTAACATGTTCTTTAACTCTTACGTAGGTTTTCATGAGAATCTGTAGAGCTTTTAAATTACGCAGTTTTGGAAGAACACGATAAATCTTTGTAATCAAGAATAAAATATGCAATTTTTTTCTTACCTTAAGATACTTTGTAATGACCCCACGGTGAGGTTTTTGCAAGTTTAAAAGGATACTTAGCCAATTTACATGTCTTCAAAAGAGTTTTAGATACCGCATATCTAAAACTTGATTTGGTATTCATCGTTGCCTTTACCCCTGAACCTGAAGCCACATTTTAATTAGTAATTGGTACAAAATCATTGCCTGGCGCGGTAATTTGTCACATGTTGTGCTCCATAACTTGATTTATAGTCATTGAACTATAAATCTCTGAATCCATTTTTCATTATAAATGTATTTATTTCCTCATTCAGAACGGATTTGGAATTTGTATTAGCAGGGAATAAGTGATGGGCGATGCGCTTTGCCTTTGTTTGCTTTTGCTTAATATTTGCAACAACATTTTTCAGTACAGCGCTTTTTGATGATTCTTGGAAAATTATTCAGACATTTGAGACACATAAAGATTTTGAAAGGGTGGTTCATTGTTGAATATCTGTTTTCAAAGCAAGCATATTTTCGAAATTTAATATCACTAAAGAATAGATTATTTTTATGTATTAAGAATACATCCTGAACATTTGCTTTTTTTCAGACCTTATACAATTTGTGATTAACCCAGATTCTTTCTAGTTATCCATAAGTTGCTTATCAGGTTTTGAAGGATTTCTAGTTCGAACCATCAAAACTAACTGTACAACAGTCGGTACAAATGACGCGTTTTCACATTGTGTTAGAAATTAATTTGTATTGTGAGTATTTTATAGCGCTTTGCAAGCATTTAAGTATTTTCAAAAGGGCCATCTAAGTTTATGTTTATCAGAATTTTTGCTTGATGTTAAGGAGTTTATTTTAAAAGTATAATTTGTACAGTAGGGTGAAGCTCGTAGGAAAGTTTAAAAGTTGACAGATTGCAGCCTAAGATTATTTATTGACAAAAATATTAAAAAAATAAAAACCCCTTAAAAACGAAGTTTTAAAAGGTACGTACACGCACACACGCACTATACATCACGTCCAAAGCAAATTTTTAGTCTCTAAATTAACCAAACAGATCTCAAATAAAACATCCCAATAAATAATAAATATACCAAATTATCTTAATTTATCACCTCTAAATAACATTATGATATAAAAAGCAACGAATTATACCCAATTAACCCAGGGCTTAATGTGTATTGGGTAAAGGGTAGTTGGAAAAGCTTAAAAGTGGATTTAAAGAATAAAGAAGAAGTCGAACTTATCAACTAGATCTTTTATTTTGTACCTCATGCCATAGCGCCTTTCAAAAATCTTTTCTTGTCGCCTTGTTATCACTTCGTAGCAGTTAAGTCTTAAAGTTACTAATAGTATCATAATGCGTTTCGTTTCCTTCTGTCCCATGTTCCTAGAAACCCCAATTTACCGTAAGCATAAAATAAAAATAAACAATACTTTTTGTGGTAAAAAAATTAATTTTTGCAACTGAATTGAAAATATTATGCGGGAGATTTTTTTAATCGTATGCCAGTCTTGGGACAATGTGGTGTTTGGTTTGGTTTCCAAAATAAATAAAATAATAATATGAGTCATGTTCTAAATACTTTGCTAATAATAGCAAAAATAATCTTAAGCAGAAAAATTCTTACTCTCATGATGTTAAAATTTAAAATGAAATGAGACTTCGCATTCCCATTTTAGAAAACGCTGGTAAAGTGTAAGCTGCGTGAAATGAGACTGAGAGACTGAAATATCTTCTACTTTATTTTTGAATAAACTCGAAAATTATATAATTTTCGAGCTCATAATTTCTAATAATTTCTGGGCAATAGTTAAGAAATTTTTCCTCAGAAAAACTGCAAGCCGGAAACACTAAATGAAACGAAGCAATTTTAAGGAGCAACCCTAAAATTACTCTGATTTCTTTCGTTTTTTTTTTATTTTTTATTTTATTCATTTACTTTAACTTTTTCAAATTCAAAATTTTGTACTCCGAAACATGCTGTTTTTGTTTTTTTTTTCCTTCCTTTCTGCCTTTTTTTTCTTTTTGAAATTCAGTTCTGCAATTTGATTTTCCTGCATCGGCTACTTTAAATGGGAGAAAAAAATGTCATTAAATGTTCCTAATAAAATGTTCATTAATTGAAAGTTTTTGAAACATAATGGTAATAGTTTAACATAATGAATAAAATGTAAACTTTGTACAATACATATTCTATTATAATTTTTTGAATAAAAGAAACAATGTGTCTGGAGGGTTTTTTTTAATGCAAAACACTTTCAGTTGTTATCAATCGGAGAGAACTTTTTGTCTAATGTTGGAAAATTAATGTAGTGTTCTGGAAATTAGACCAGCTTGGTTTAGACGGCTCCATGTTCCCCTTTTCGCAGGAAATTGCAGTTTGACAGAAGTCTTTCACTTTTATTGAATATCTGCATATGTTTAAGGTCAAATCTTTCTGATATGAGAAAGGATTCTTTAAAGCCTGGTGGCACGGCATATGTGTCTGTTACTTATTGCAAATTTTCTGTTTGAATGCAATTTCATACACAATAGAAAAAAAAACTGACCTTCTTATGTAGGTGGAGACTTCAACGGACAATACGAAAAAAATGTAGATTTTATTTTAATGGATGATTAACTTATAAGACAGCTATGCATAAATAAAATTTTAAGATTAAAATATTGTTTTCAAAGTTTCAAAACTTCTTTGTACATTTCAGTTTAACAGAAATTTGCTTCAAATATTAAAGAATCAAAATGCCTAGCACGTAATAAAGCTCGCTGCAGGCGATTTAAATATCATTGTAAGAAAAAAAAAATAGAACCGTGCGCCATAATTTCGAAAAAAACAATGATTGAACTTTTTGAAATTATGCTAATGTACAATTCCATGTTTAACAAAAAGTCATTTTTTACGTAATCGCCTTTTATGCCAACAGGCTTATAAGAATATCTTCACTCGGTCTTTCAACTTCAATTAATTTGTTTAAGGTACTGCCTAGTTCTGAAAGTACATTATTTCATTCTACCGTACTTCCTATTCTACTCTTTTAAACAATAGAATAAAAACCTAAGCATTATTTTGAGCTGTGCTCAGTCAAGAACTGACAACGAAATCTTTGTTCAAGGGAATTCTTGAAACTGTGACCCTTTTGTCCCACTTCAAGCTAATAAAGCACAAACACAGCAGTTGCTAACTCCCTCGAAATACACAAATAATACCGAGAGAAAAGCTGGGGGGGGGGGGGATTATTGTTTCCAACTGGTCACTGTGATGACATGTTTCAAATCATCACTTAAACGATAAGAAAAACATTGTAAAGACTTTAGACAGGTTATCACTTTGCAAATGTTGTCATTTTTATACATTCCACTCCTTTGATTGCAATTCAGTTTCACTTCTGAAAACGTCGTATGGTAATTAAATTTTCTACAGCAGTTATCAAAGAAGTACGCATTAATTTTCATTACTTTTTATGACTCGGCTCAAGTAGCCGAATAGCTGCCACGTGTTAGCATCCTAAAAAGAAGAAAAGAAAAAAAAGTTGAGCTACCTTGATAATAAAACTTCTCGTTTCATGGTCATGTCAATTAAAGATTGGGTTTTCAGATCAACGGACGATATAGTCGTGTCTTCCACCCACGATATTTGCATCACTTTTCGTCATATGTTTGACCATTTAATAATACGAGCTTCAATTTTTTTACTGTAATTATGCTGTCATTCAAATGATTTGATGCACAATATTTTGCATATGACATGTCTTGGTTAAGCCTTGTCCAAGACGTGATTGAAACCCCGTCCGGATATCGCTGGCGAATTCTATTGATAGCATGTCTACAAGGTTCAGGATGGGTGTTTGTTGTTCAGTGGCTACAAAGTTGGTACATACGCATAATAAAAATCACTTAACGCAGAGTTTTAAATTATGTGTCTCATTACTTTAAACAATGGCGGCGGTCAAAGAGATAAGCATCGAGTTTGCTAACTACACTTAATTCTTGTTTCTTAACCTCGAGGAAATACTTGCTGACGGGCTTGCTTTGTTGGCATGCTCACAGCTCTAAATGTAATTATCTCCTTGATCGGATCAAAGCTAGCGATTTCGTAGCCTTTCAAATAAAGTGCTGTTGGCTACGTAAATATATGCAAATGTTTCAATATTTGATGTAATTGTTGTATTAGGGAAATTAGTAGCTACTGTTTCTACCAGATGATTATTAAGATAAAAACTTTGATTTTTCTTTTGGTTCTTACCTTTTACGAATATGCTACTGCTGTTTTATTTTACTTTCTGAAGATTCTGAAGAATTAAGATAAAATATTGTCATCCAGCAGATGTGCAGCAATCCTCAAAACTTTTAAGAAGGCTATCACTTTAATTCTTTATTTGTCGCATTGATTCTGAACTAAGTTACATTTATATCCCGAGCAATATTTCATTCTGATCAAACTTTTGTGGGTTTTATCAGTTATAAAACAGTCTAACTTGCGCAAATCAATGCACAAAACTGTGCTAATAGCAAAATTAGTTTCCCTATAATTACAAAATATACTACGAGTTTAAAGAATCATAAAAAAAATAAATCTAGTTCACCTTTTTGGACCCTTTCTAAACATAAACATTAACTTATTTATTGAAATTTCTTGGAACCATGAACCGTTTACTATTTTCTTTCTTTCTTTTTTTCGTTTATTGCATTTGACACTGTAGTGCTGCAAACTGTTCTTCGCCTCATACGTATTGTCAAAGAGACAATACATTTCATCATAAATAAAAATTTGACTTAAAACAACTATAAAAAATTCAAGTATATATCTAGAAACTTTGCTTTCAAAGTAAACATATATCCACCTATTCCAATGTTTTTTTTTTTTTTTTTTTTTTTTTTTTTTTTTTTTTTAAACAAGAGTCTTTTTAAAACAACCATTCCTGACTCAGATAAAGTTTAAATAGTGGAAGAAATTCCTTTGGAATTTACATATGCAAATTTTTAGCAGTCAAGACCCAATGCATCACACATTGTTTTAAATTTTTTATCCAATACAATTGCCAAATCAGAATTTAAAACAAAAATATTCAAAAGATATGTACGTGTTTTCTTAAATTAAGGTTTCTTAATGTTTTATAGCACAAAATTGCAGATTACTGCAAACACTTGTTTTGGGGTTACAAGGCATTTAGGGTCAACGCCTCCTGACCCTTTAAACTTTAATGCATAATGCACGTTCTAGAATACAGTTTATATTCCTTAAAACGCTGTTGTGACCCAAACATCAAACCTCTGAAAGCAAAATCTGTCAGAGCAGGTGCGTAGTCCGAAGATGAAAAATGTTCACATCTTCTCAGTACTGCAAAACGTGCACCCGTAGAAGTGTACTGAAGTACTTAAAGAGGCTTCTTAACACGTTAGGATTTAAATTTAACAAACTACTTGTTTGAATCTGAGTTAATTTTTTTTAATGAATTTTCTTCATCAGTGCAGGACTTTAACAAATATCCTGTAAATCTAATAAAAGAATGTGTATAAGGGCCATTTCACGAAAACGCCGCCATCTTGTCCCTAACGTGAAGCTCATAGATTTAATTAAAAAATAGTAATTCAAAAGGTAATGAAAAAATGTTGTTTGCTCTAGAAACACCTCACCTGTTTGTGCTTTCTTAATCAACAAACTTTCTTTCATTACCCTTTAAAAGCACTACTTTTTAATTAAAAACATGAGCGTCACGTGCGGGACAAGATGGCGTCGTTTTCGTGGAATGGCCCATAAGTGTTCCGATGAAATTGAAGTTCTGCAAAAAAAAAAAAAAAAAAAAAAAACCTATTTCTATGATTGGAAATAAACGTTTTTTATACGTGGTAATTGAATGTATTTGTACATTCTACAAGTCATTGATCAAAGGTGTGTCCACGCAAAGGAAACGGATGTACACATACATGATTTTAACACAAAATTAATTGCAGCTATTTTTCTGTAATTCTATATGTTATAGCTAAGAGGGACATTACGCAAACTACTTACGAGACAATTATGGGATTTTTTTACCCTTTGGAAAAATTTGTTTGATGTCGCATATATTTTTTTTTCATTTTTGCCACATAAACATTACTTTCAAGGAATGATACACTATTAATCACATTTTTTCTAAAACTAAATTGAATGTCACTCCAAATTACGCGGCTTAGGTAACGAAAATATTTACGTACAATCTACTGAGCAATAAAAAACTGTGAACGTTTTTTCAATGAAAATTGCATACTGTCTTGAAAGAAAAGCCATGTAATTGTCTTCATACGAATTGAATATGTCTTTATGAGTGGTAATTTATCACGTTTTTACAATCAGAGAAACATTAATCAATGCCATCAATTTGCAAAAGAAATGGGGCGTAAAAGTGTATCTTTTCCCACTGTCATTCTGCGTTCCTTGTTGAAATAACGATATTAATGATAATCACAAACGAATGTTCAATTGAGACAGAGCAAAAGGTATGGCTGACTTTAATCAAATTATGTTTCAATGCCATTATTTCTCGTTTATACTTTATCAATTACATCTGATGTAGTGTTAATTTTACACTTATTGTGCATTCTTAATGAGCTATATTGAAAGCAGGTGCAGAAAAACTACGTTTCCACCAGAGAAAAGCTGCCATTATAATGCTATTAGAGCTTCAAGAAAATATAATCAAAAAATTAAATGCAACAAACGGAATATGTTAACATTAATTTTTCTTCCTCGTGTATTCTTTATTATGTGACATTTTAAGGATACTTTGAACAATACAAAAGTGTTCACATATTTATCCTCAAAAAATAAGATAGAAGAAAAGAAAAGAAAATAAATGTTAAAATATTTCATTCATAACTACACTGAAAAGGCTATATCAGTTTTATAATCTTTTACCTGTAAAAAAAATGTTGCCAGCATTCTAGTTATTTTTCAGCTAGGCGAGAAAAATATTTTTTGCATGTAATTCCATTTAAAATTTCGCCTTAATTTTGTAAGATAGTTTTTTTTTTGCTGAAATCTATAAAAATTGTACATAGTGTTCAATAAATTAAGAACTCATTTTTTTAACTACATTAAATTTTAAAAGTAAAATATTTAACTAGAAGTTCTTACAAATTTTGATCGCTAATAAATCTGACGCTAATGCAAATAAAATATTGTAAGTAAATCATTTTTTTAAGCAATGAAACTCACTCGTTATATGGTAATCCACAATCAACTTAACTCGGAATGTATCCATATGCTTAAAAATTCTGTGACGCAAATAATAAAAAAAGACATTCTCCCGCTGCCCATGTGGAACGCAATATTTTACAATCGGTAGTTTTACAAATCACCACAAGGAGCGCATTCGAGCTCTAGAGTTGCGAATAGAATAAACTATTATCCCATTGCAACAAACAAATGAAAACAAAACTAATCTTGTCACTAACGAAATGTCGGCTAAAATAAATTTAAAAAATATTTTTTATCAATCCATGACGCAAGCGATAAATATTAGTTAGTTACTAAGAAGACTTTAAAATATAAAATAATCTTTGTTCTTATATTTTAGGCAGGAATTCAAGTGAAACACGAACGATCGCAACTCACCAATGCAATCGCATATTCTCAAATTTGGATTCAAGTGAAACGTTACAATCGCTACGAAACTAGCTGCTATTCTATCGTAATTCGACTTCCAGTAGCGATTGTAATTGTGATCGCCTCGAAGCGATTGCAATGGTGTTTCACTTGAATTCGGCCCTAAACGGACAAAAATATGAAATGGGGATAAGAATATTGTGCAACAGTACAACTTTGAGAAACATAAAGTGAACACCTGGATACATTTTTTTTTCGAAAACTTTTAATTTGCCAGAAAATAATTTAGTTTTTTCTTTCTTTGTACAAGAGTTCATATCTCCATGCAATTACACAACATACACTTAAAAAGATATTTTAGCAACTATGAATAGTTACCTAACTTTGTCAGATGAAGGATGTAACTGCGACCATATGAAGAATATAAATCGTCTTTCAGAATTCTTATCAAACGGTTTTGAATATGAAGCACATTTAATATTAGGTGAGCGGTGCGTTGAATTAGTAATTGCAAAATATGACGACACGTGTGTGACCGTAATAGTTGCGTTCAAGGTTATTCAAGTTTGTTCTGTTTTTTATTAATTTTTATTTGTCAGATTATTATCTTCCCTTCATGAGATAAATGTCTGGCTATCATTACTTACCCCATGGATTTGGAATGGAAAGAAAGAAATTGCTATTTTTAGTCTGATGAAATTCATTAATTTTAAAAATGAATATATAATAATACTGCAGTCAGCTTTCACTTTGCTTTTTTAGCTGAATTGGGTTCCTTCGAGGTAATTGCTTTTAAAAATCCCCTAACAAAAAAAAAAAAAAAATACCAAGTAAAAAAATTAATGAATACGGGAGCTTCCTCGGGCAAGTACACAACACTTCTACAAAACTGAATATTTGCTATAGTTATAGAAAAAAAATCGTGTTTTTGATTTCTCACAAACTCTAGTGAGAGGTTGGAATTGAACTTTTTTTCGTGCTTTGCTTAGATCGGTAATCAAGTAATGAAATTTCTGCAACAAAAGTAATAAGGAAAGTAAATGTCAAAAATGCAAAACCACGAAAAACAACAAATTCATTCATTAATTAGTTTAATTCTATCCCTTCATTCTTTAGTTATTACTTATTTAAGACTTTAATCATTTATTTTTTTAGTCATTCACTAGTATATTCTCTGAATTTACTTTTTCTCATGTATAATTGATTTTTTAATTCATTTTCTCTTTAATTATTCGTTCATTAATTCATTTTTTCATTCATTTAGTAATTAGTTATTCATTCATTTGAAGAAAAGTGTCTTTGATAATAATGTAGAAAATTTTCATATGATTTTTTTCCCTTTGACCCATGCGGAAAGAAAGTGAAGATGTTTTTATTTTCATAAAAATACCAATTTTTTGCCAAAAACGAAAAATATTTCAAAGTGCAAGTTTTATTACACAATACATTATTATTTCTTTATATGCTGTGTTTTTAAAAACAAATATTCAAACAGGTAATTTTGACAAATATAAATTATTCTTAGTTATTTTAATATACCCTTCACACGCATTCCCCTACTTTAAACAACACTTTTAATTCCCCCCATTTTGTTAACTTAAAAAAATAATATCGAAGGTTTAGACTGCAAACCTTACGTCGGGCAAATCTAACATGGTATTGTCGCAATGGTGAATTTAGTATTTGCATAGCCTTCACAATGCTACGACGTTAGGTTTGTTCTAACTATATTTCATACACATGTTGCCATTTTTTCTGAATTTGGTTAAACATGCGTCGTTTAGAATGAAGTGCAGTCCATTTGTTTAAATCCATGATTTCGAAGGCGGAACTATGGATCTAAAGGGGTTTTTTCACCAATCTCTTAATTTATATTCACTTTTAGCTGAGATCTAATGTTTGTAGATCTTTTGCTTTCAAGTCATTGGTAAAGGAGCTTTTAAACATATTTTAACTGGTTTTGATTCTGGACAACCCAATTTTAAACTGCAAAATAAAAATATTTTTTTCAAAGACGAGTAACTTCAAAGATGCTGACAAATAGAGGAATTATTTCAGTTAAAACTTTCTAAATGCACGCCTTGCAAAAAAACAGCCTAACTTTGTGAAGAAAAAACTAAAATTGTCCAAAAATGCCCCAACCCGTCATATCTTGATTTTTGGGAATCCTTTCATATTTCTGACTTAGTTCACGATCTCAATGCTATTCCTTATTTTTCTGCTGTTTGGCCTCCAATTGTATAATTTCACCTATTTCCTTTCTAATTTTTTTCTCTGATATTTCTGGCATTTTTCCTATTTTCTACTTGCTTTTATTTTCCTTTTTGTTTTCTTCATTTAGCGATTCGATTTCTTTCATTCTGCATTTTTTGTTCTTGCGGTTAACAGTTTTAGCTTTGTGTTTTTTTTTATTATGTAATCCTTTTGGCTTATCGTGTATCCAATCGAATTCTTTCTTTCTATTTTGTACCTGATAGAAAGCTCCAGTTCAATCTCTTTTTCCCATTGGATCTTTTTTGGCAATTTTTTTATATTGGTGTTTAGATAATCCACTTTGTTTGCTTTTTAAGCTGTTCGCTTCTGTTCGCGTTGCTTTTGTCGGATGTCTGTGCATCCACAAGCTCAATCTTTTTTTTGCATTGAAAAAGCGTTCCTTGTAACGCCGAAACACGTGTCTGCAGTATCCCTGCGTATTTGTGTTTAATTAACGTTGGTTTTTTCTTTACAAATGTCTGCACAAACGTAATTAGTTTCTTAACTTATCTTCGTTATCTCCTGAAAAGTTACCTATCGGTATCTTCAAACTCATAATATAAATAATAGTTCATACTCCAAGTTTGGGCTTGATGTGTGCGGTACACGACCGCATTTATCAATCTAGCATTTGCCTTTGTTTTAAATCAGAGTATACAATCGCATGACAAAAAAGCACGGTGGACATTAAATTAGAAATAAAGCTGAGCAAAACGTGTATATGCTTCAACCCATTTCAAATTTTCAATTGAAACCTTTCATTTATTTCATTCCGTTCTGCTTTTCTTTGAGCTATTTCAAATTGAATTTTCGAATTTGAAACTTATGAGATTTTCGACTATCAGTTCTCCATTGCATGAGACATGATTGTCTGGGTATTCTACAAGTTTATTCTAATGCTAATACTGGAAAGCCCTCCTTTTAGGAATGGACAATTCGATCGATTTAAGGGGGAATACAGCTCTAAACGACGCGACGATGAGAATTTTGAGACAAAACTCTTACAATCTGAAGGAAGTAATTTCAGTTACGTTTTCCGATACGTCTTTACAATAGATTGTGACATCGATTGTTGATTGAAATTCCATGTGGAACATATTCAAGTAAAATATTTTTAAATTTAACATCAATCTGCACGCAATAACACTTATATGAGATCAATGAAAGATCATGGTTTTGGGGTGGTTAGCACCTAATTGATCTTGTGCCCAGTACAAATTTAGAAACATATAAATAAATAAATAAATAAATTCTAAGCATAGCTCGAAAAAACAATAACACACAACAGAAGAGTTCAAAGAAAATTAACCTTAAATGAAGTAACTCTTTTGCTACTTTATTAAAAAAGAAAAAATAAAGAAAGAAAAGAAAAATGTCAAGACAAGCATGTATGAATTTTAAAGATTTTTTCACTAAGCCGTTTTTTACAAACACTATAAAACGAGCAAATACAGCGGTCCCTTCAGGTTTGTTATAAGCGAGTTCGACTGTATTTCTAGTCAAATTACTCGAACTATTGAAAACTAGCATCTTCACTTCTTTTGTGTTTCAAAATATTTTATATTCTAATCACGACCGAAGACACGTCAAGTCTAATTTATAATTATTTAACTAAGAAGAGATTTATTAAATCAGGGCTCTTACGAAACATTATGCATGCAACTTTCCAATATAAATGTATGCATGGATAGAAAGTTAATTTTTTTTAGCTTTTCCAGCTATCAATCTTCAAAGTACTTAGCGAAGAATTTATTTGCACCGCTTCAAATATTTCACGTTTAATACTTCAACTATTTTTTTCCCTATACGTGTTGAGTAAACTCATAATGAGGATTTAACGACTGATAAAATATGCAAAAATGTATTTAAGCAGTAATTCTGTTTCAAACTCATTGTTAAATTAAGTATCCATTTGCTTAAAATGTAGTATTCTCCGTCTTGATTTTTTTTAAAATAAAATTAGATTTTTAAATTGTTCTATGTAGCTTAGGATATGTACCACATTGCCCTCAGACTACTTTTTTTTGTTTTTGAGAATAAGCGTTAAGTATTGAAAAACAAATAAAATTTAGTGTTCTCAAGTTTTGAGCAATCAATATTGCTTATTGCATTGATTTTACCGTGGCTCGCGTTGGTTCCTTTTATTAGTTTTGTGATTGATTGATAGCGAATGTCGCATGATCCATTAATTTTTATCATTAGTCACAAACGAAGACGAACTGTAAATTGTTAAGAAAGTACCGTCATATGTGTTTTCTATTTTTTTCTCGTGTAGAAATAACGTTTACTTATACGTTTGCCTCAAATTTTTTGACTTATATCAACTTTTATTGGGTTTTAATTACTTCTTAATTGAAAAGTATTTTTTATTACTTCCTCTCTTCTTTACTTTTTCCATATAGTAGTAAGATTTAACTTCAAACGTTTCGATTAAGTACCTATGAACGCTTATTTATATCGTATTTAGCTTAAGAGAAGCAAAAGATATATCAACAAATACATCTAGATTATGTTCTTCATTTTCAGCTGCTTTGTCTACCCAATTTACATCAAAAGTTTTTTTTTATCTTGCAGTATTATAAACAGTATCATTTTCCTGATGTTACAATTTTCACAATTCTTGTAACATTTTTTTAAAAATAATTTTTTCTTGTATTATGGTTACCTTTCATACTATTACGATTTATCGGTGCTGTTTTTATATGATATTTACTGTGAATGAAAATTATTTAAAGAAATAATTATATTTGTGCAAAATTTTATCTTTTTGAAAAAAAAGAATAGTCTCTTATAAGATAAAAAGCATAAAAACCTGAGAAAAAATATTTAAAAATGTGGCCAACATAGTTGAATGTGAAAATTTTAATTTTCGAAAAGGAAATTAATTTTTTTAGCGAACTGTTTTATTTAGAGACATGTCTGTACAAATTAATAAAAAGTTTGCAATTAATAAAATTCGGTGCAGGTTTATGTATCACTTGTTTTACTTGTAGCACCATTGAATATTTAATTTAAGTCATGAAATTGAAGACTTTCCCTGTGAATTCTATTTTGTGAAACCAATACTTTTGAAGCCTTAATTTTTTTCGATGAACATTACAGAAAATCATTCATTAATTATTTTGCATAGCATCCTCAGTGAACTAGTGGCAGAAACTACTTCCTTGGTATGCATGAAGGCTTAGCTTCCATTTCTATCGTATCTCACCAGCGAATGCTTTCATTCTCTTCTGATGAAAAACGTTTTTTATGATGCCCTGTTTACAAATACAAAAGTCTCATTATTCAAAGTCTGACCCCTTTGCAAGGCAAGGACACCTTTCTTTCCCACAGAACTGAAATGCGACAACAAATTGCACCCTTGCTACAAAAGTGCCACAACTCAAAAATTGCAATTTTTGAGTTATGACAGTCATTAGACGTAGTTTACACGTCTCTACCAATTTTCAAAAGAGCCAGAAGTTGCATTGAAAAATCAGCCGCCAAAGGGCAGTTACGGCGTTTTGTTGTTATCAAGATGCATAGGACCCCCTCCACTAAAATGCCATATTTTGAGTTGTCGTCCAGCCGTCGTAGATTAACGTGCGTAACTAACGATCATAGTTTGAGATGTATCGGTCTTCACATTGACAAATTCAAAAATACTAAAATGTGCCTAGTCAGCCCGGAACAGTTTTTTTGAAATTCCTGGAAAACGTAGTTTTTTGAGTTGTGGTACTTTTGTAGCAAAGGTGCGAAATAAAAATTTATTTCCTATTCACTAATTAAAAATAAATATGTTTTAAGAAATAAAGTAAAGGGGAACACAATATAGTCAACAAATACATCTTCTAAAATGAATTTCCGTGTTTAGGAAATCAGAAATAATATTATTTTCGAGATAGTCCTAAAATTGTATAGCTATTTTAATTCAATCGCACGCTAGGAGAAAAAAGAATATATACTAGTTACTAAAAATACGCATAAAATCTAAAGCAACAATCGTGCATCCTTTGATTTATTAGGAGCATATTCGCGTCAGCATTAGTTCACAGAAGAACCAAATGACGTCACGATACAATGATTTCCGACCTGGTTGAAGTGTTGTGAAGCATTCCAAAACGATCGTAAAGTCATTTCATTGTCATGATTTTTTATAATTTGTTGCAAAACAGTCCCATTCATCAAATCTAAATTTAACGTGACGCGAAATAAACATGATCGCTAGTGCGATCTTTAGTTCAAGCACTTTACCTGACAGTTGTTTTCTTTAACCTAATTCATCAAATTGACTGCCTGAACTTAGAGTGGTGTACAAAAATTCACAATTTGAACTAAGCGTGGATTCTTGAATTCCTCTGAAGTTTCTCTAATAAGAGTGTCAGTTGCGTAACATGGTACTGATATACAGGGTGCTTATGATTGAATTTTCGATTTCAAAAAGCTCTGATTAAAAGCTTCTGGACAGAATGACTTGATATTTCACCATAACAGTGTCGAGGATATTGCAATTTGTTTGGTACAGAATTTCCCAACCTGTATTACGGGTACTACTTGTGATACACAAATTACTAATTGGTGATTCAAGAAAACGATCAATAATGGCGGACGTAAAGTTGAAGTAAATGAGACAAAGGAAAAAAATAGAAAAGTTTTTCCAATAATTCATAAAATGTATTTTAATTAATAATATCACAAAGCAAAATCGTTGCTAATTTATTTTTAAGAATTGTTTGATTATGACAAGAAAATAAATGTCTGCATGATGCTGAAATCATGTCTGCATGTCTCTGCAACAATGGGAGTACTGACATTGCCAATTATTAGCACATTTGAATTTTTTTCATTTTCTTCACCAAACCAATTCCCTTGACTTCTTAACTGTTTTGCATAAATATTAAGTCATTCTGATTGTTAAAATTTTTTGAAATCGTGTCATAAATTATGACCGATCTGTATAATGACCACTAAGAAAGCATACAAATTTTCGTCTAACCTGAACTGCTGTTGTGAAGAGAATTATAGCAAATCAATAGACTGGACCAGCAACCAGGCATTTTGCTTCGTTTTAATTCATACCAAACATCTCATGCATTTTTTTTTTCAGTGAATTAACCGATAATGTTAAAGGACACAAGCACAAGTATAAATCATAAACAGTTCCAGACAGGCCAGTCATTTCTAATTTTTCCAAGGGGAAAGGAAGGCAAAGGGTATATTATGAATGCAAATTATTCCAAAAACCCACAACAATCTCAACTACTCCCACTTATATGTAATTACTGTTCCCCCCCCCCTTCCCATATGACGAGTCTGGTTGTTGAGGAACCTTAAAAATCTAAACGCATGCAACTGAAGTTTTAATAAACTTATTGGAAATTGCTGAGGAATATACACTCAGGCACATTGAAAATAGCGACCCAAGAAGAAAGCATCGGATTGAAATGAAATTTAATACACATAATGATACAGATGAGAGATTCACTTGATCTCAAAATCAAGACAATTGAACGAATACAGGGTGTGCAAGGACACAAATACAGAGCAACTTCAATAGCGCGCTTCAATTTTATTTCAATCCGACGATTTCTTCTTGGGTCGCTATTTTCAATGTGCCTGAGTGTATATATACATTCAATGAAATAAATGACTACTTAGAATAGTTAAAGAATGAAACTAAGTGCACATGCAATAGAAATGAAGTTTACATATTTTTCAGAAGTGCATTCATTTTTTTTATTTAAACACTTGACATATACAAATTAAATGGAGCTTGACGCGACTGAATATTACAATTTAATTTCACTCAACTGGACAGTGACGTGAAAGCTGAAAGATAATATATATATATATATATATATATATATATATATATATATATATATATATATATATATATATATATATATATATAATATATATATATATATTGGATTTGTATTCATCAGTTTGGTGCTAAAAAATAAAATCTAAATAGCTTTAAAAAGAAAAACTTCAGGCTCATCAAAGTCTACAGCAGCCCATAAAATGAATAAAGAGTCAGAATCGTCATTATTTATCAAGGAGTTAATTATTGTATATTTTTTAATTACAGAGTACTTACAGTATTACGAGTATTTTTTTTTTCTTTTCATTTATGTTCAGTTCACAAAAGGAGATAATTTTTGTTACATTTTGTTGAGAAGTGTAGCTCACTATAGCAGCCGTACGCACTATATTGTATGTTATGTGCATACGTATTGTATTAACCACTTTACTTGATTAAGTGCCATATTGTGTTCTTAAACGGGATTTTAAGTGGTTATTTTCGAAAATTCAAATAATTTGAAAATTCAAATCACCTATGGGTCCTGTTAACTCTGATTTTTGACGTTCATGTGTACGTTAAAATAATTGACAGGAATCTTTGAATAAATTTTCGTGCAGAGTTTTAAAAAAAAAATACCTATGCGTAGTTTTTTTTTTTTGCAGACGTTTTATTTTTGCAAAAGCCTTTAATTATTCACAACCAATTTAAGATGACTTACCCCACTCTCATTCGAACGTCTCCAAGCCTGATTTCTTACTAAGGTTGTTGCTAGGACATTCCACACGATTTTTATCAGGAAACGAAAAACAAAATAGATGTCTACCCGAAAAAAAAGTAACATGCTTGCTTGGCCATGAAAGATTCGAAATTACAGGCGTCTTAATCTTTCGCATAAATGAATAGATAAGGATTACGGGGTTTTCGGAATTATGCAAATTGTATCATTTTCCAAGGTCACATATCAGACAGTGGGCTAAGAACTTAATTAAACGAGGACATCTGACGCTTGAACGTGTGGAATAAATCAACGAAACATGTGATGGATATTTCATTCTATATTCTCTTTTTTAACGATTAAAAAAAATGTGTTGAGTTGTGTCAATTAATGTGTTCATTGAATATACTTTCCTTTTTTTAAATTGATACATCTTGCGATAGAAGGCTTTTGTTTGATCATGACTTGTAACGAAACCCCTTCTAAAAACGTGACTTTTATTTTGATTATATGCATGATGTGCTGCTGCTTGTCTAAAAGCTCAGAAAAATTCAAGTGCGAGTTTTGACCAATGACATAAAAACTGTTTTATAGTCATTTTAATATTTAACTGCCCATTTCTAAACGTACAGACATTAAAAAGGAACCCAGACGGTTAAAAAACGTGTCCAGACGTTTAAAGAAATGAAATAGGTAAAAACACAAACTTCTATATTCTCTAAAATGGAAGTAGTAATTATTATTTAGTTTAAATGTCTAAAAAAGAGGATATTGCTACTATTTCAGACAGTGCAATGAATTAAACTTCACTTTTTGCATGTTTTAACATTACTTTATTCTGCCTAACAAACGTTTTAAAGGTTATATTTTTCAATGCTTTCAAAAAGATTCATTTGTCATTGCCACTATCATTTACTACTCGTTTTTTTTTTCTTTTTCGTCTTCACTAATTCTATGAACTTTGTCCCTGAAGATGTTTGTTTTTTTTTCTCTTCCGTTCTTTTTCTTTTTGATAATGATTGCTTTGCAGACTTATTTTTACTCACCTCCAATTAATCATCCGACAGACGTTTGATAAGGATAATAAATGACATGTTACCATCTTACCTATCATTTAATAGTCTGAATATTGTGAAATATGTATCTCATTATGATGTAATAATTCTTCAGAAAACGACATAAAATGCTCAGGGGACTTGCATGGGTGTGATACTTTACGCAAATTTTTGCACTTATTTCCGGATTTTTAAACTTGGTTTTAATTCGAATTCAGTAAAATATAAGGAATCAGTATGTATCATTATAGTATCAACTTTTTAAAATAATGCCTTTGCACTTGAAAATAAGGATTTTTACGTATTTGTATGTAGAACAAAGTATATAAAACTTATAAAATTTCGAAGGATTTCCATTTTTAAGAATGCTGAGTCTTATTTTGACCATTTTTGAAAGAAAAAAAAAGGCTGCTAGTGTGTGCGTGCGCGCGCGTGCTTGGCATTATGTATGTGACCGGTTTTTCGTGGCCATCCTAGGTCCTAAACTACTGAACTGAATGAAATCTAACTGAATGAAACTGAATGAAATCGAACGAAATTTGGTAAGCATGTGTATCAAGTATGCGAGTTGGTGAGTTGGTGCCAATGCAAGTTAACGTCAATTATTTTAACGGAGGATTGAGCAATCGAGCATTTTCTCCGCTTTGGTAGAATGATAAATCTCAGAAAGAAAGTGGTGGAATCAACCCCCCCCCCCCTTTGAGACACATACACCAAATTATAGTTTAGTAATTGACCGATTTTTCTCATAACTTGTGATTGCTACTTTTCGAGAAGTAATGAACAGTATTTTTGTGTTGAAAAGGTTGAAAAGGGGCCAAAACACGTATCTCATGCATTCTGATTTTTTTTTTTTTTTTTTGCGTTTAAATGTTAAAAAACCTTTATGTACTAAATCTTAAAGGGTACAAGAACTGATTCAATTTTATTCATTAATTTATAAAATCACATAGGTATTTCTTCATTTATTAACTCATATACTTTTCCTTTCTTATTAGTTCACTTTGTTATTTATTCATTCACTCATTTTTTATTCAATGTATTTTTTTTTTATTTTTTTTTTAATAATTTCACTCACACTTGCCGAAGACCCGTTTATAGGGTCTGCGTGGCGGACACTTATTGTTCACTTATTTATTTTTCTTATTTTTAGTTAATTTATTCATTTATTTATTTATTAGTTTATATTTTCATTTTTTGTTTCATTTATTTGTTCTGTTTCACACTTATTTCATGAAAAATATTTTTAGTCATTTTATAAAAATGTTTCAGAGCAAAAATGTTGATTTGTCATTTTGTTCCATGGTTTTCTGAAGTCAAAATTTTAAACCGTTTCTTCAAGCACAAAAAACAACCAAAATTAAAACATATTTCAACGATAGTTGTGTTACAAAATGCATTAGTCCTTCGTTATGTACACTAATTTTAGAAATAAATTCCCAATGAACTCATTTTGAAACCAGTAGGTTATCTAAACTATTTAACTTTGCTTTACATTCCAATACATGAGTGAAAAATATAACATAGAGGGTGAGAAAAAGAGTAGTTTTTTCTGACACAGTATCGGCGCAGAACCAAACAATAATATCTACAAAGATAAAAAAAAAAACGTATTGTATTTATTTATTTTAACAGTTTAACTTTACTTGTTTTCACTCCTTTAGCTATTGTCTTTTTGCGTGAAAACAAAAACCTATTTTAGTCAACTATGGGTTAAGATGCCCCAGATGAAGCTTAGTAAATAGCCTTTGTTTTAACATCCTTTCAAAATTACTTTAAATTTAGTTATTTATGCATAGTAATCGCGGCTAAGCTTTTAAAACTCTTCTTTGTAAGAGGAGGATGCAAAAATAATTATTAGTCTTTGTTTAAAATTTTCCAACATATATTTTTTCGTTCCTTCCTACAGTTCGTACTTAGGGGAAAAAACCCTTTCGTTGAGCTAATTTGGTTCAAGTAACTATGATATAGAAATCAGAAAAAATAATTGTCTTTAATTTGTAGACTACGAGTTGACGTAATAGTTGTGGCGGAATAATGTTAAATTATGCTATTCTTATCCAGGGGGTTACCAACACAGAAAACTCATTTGGTGATTTAGAGAAGTCAGGGAAGGTCAATTGCCCCCCCCCCCCTCCCTTGGAAAATTGGAAAACGTGGGATTGGTTAGCTAACCGTTTGACAAGTGTAAACAAAAGTACGAAATTGATAAAAATGACATTGAGAAATTACAAAAATTCCAAGTAACTGCGTCCACGTGACATGTTTCGAGTTTATGAGGAATCTCTTTTTCAACACAGATGTACACTTATATGTAAAAGTAATCCGTCATATTTTCTTCTTTTTTTTTTTTTTTTTTTTTTTGTTGGGTGCTCTGTCATTCAAAAGCTTACGTCTTCTGTGTGAGACCCGGAATACGTTAATGCAGTTATTCGACGATTTTTTGCTCAGTATTTCTTTTCTTTTTCGTTTAATTTTAGTTTCTTTTTGTTTCTCCCTCTCTCTTTTTTAAGCACTTATGCGAACAACTATTTTTCACAATTTAAGGTTACAGTTTTTTCGCATAATTAAGAGACTGTTAGTACAAATCTAGTTCTACAGTGAAAAAATATTGTCTGAGAGTTAAAAGTAATTCCCATTTCTAAAATATTGTAAATAGAATTATTCTATTGCTACATTTTTATCTAACTATGTTTATTTTTAGGTAATACAACGGTAGAACCTCAAAATATAGAGTATTATGGGATTTTTTTTTTTTCGTAAATTCCTTTTTATACCTTGTGTCACCACGATCACATAGCTGTTAGTAATGGTACATCAAAAAGAAAACAGGGTAATGGTGATAAAATTTGCGTAATTTTTCTTATTAAAAACTTAAACTTTCATTTGATACTGATAACCGGTTAAAACAGTATCAATTTCATTAAATTAATAACAGAACAGCTAATGGGCAATTTATCTTCACCACGATTGTAATAATTATATATTGTTATACAAATTTGAAAGATAATTCCTGTATTAAGTTTTACTATTTCGAATAAGTTATAGTCTAACATTAAACTGCTCTCAAACAGGTTTTATCTCATCATCAGAATTACTTTTTTTTTCTTTAAAGGAGAGAGAGTAATTTTCTGAGATGTAATTGAAGAAAATGACATCAAAATATCACATCCAGTTGTTGGGAGCAATTCTTTTGCAGTTTATATTACAAAAATGTTTTATCATTTGCAGTTCATTTGCATGAAGTTTCATGTTAGTTAATGTTATCGACTTTCAGGATCAAAAATGGTTCGTCTCTGTCCACAAGTTTCTTTTTTGCAGTAGCACTGATGATAGGAAGAAACAAGTTGAGAAAAATAAAGCATAATTACCGAAATTACTATAAACGGTTTGATTTATGATATAAAATTATTTCTATTACAACCTATGTGCAGTCTATTACCGTGCCCAAATGAAGAATTAAAATAATTGAAAATAATAGGGTTTCCATGCTAATACACTCTGACTAGGCAAGTTTCGTATTTTGTAAAAACGTATTCCACAAGATTTGCAACAAGTTTGTAGACATCTTTCCCTGTTTTATACTGCCCTTTATGAGTATTATGGTATGATTGTTAGAAATTAAATCAAAATTTTACTTTTTTGCAAGTTTGTGTCTGGAAAATATTAAATTTGTATCTTAAAATGTACATTTTCTGAAGAAAATTCAGATAGTAACAGACGTATCATTTGTTGCCTAAAATACCCTACAATGAGTCTAAAAAAGTTCGGTTCTCAATGCAGTAACTTTATGAAGAACATGAACTCATTCTGTACAATGCAACAAAATTGTGATTACCTATACCATCTTGATTACTTCCAAAAATAATGTATAAATACTCATTTTTTCTCAGTAATGGATGTATCTCAGAATATACGTCAGTTACTCAGCAACAAATATTCTTTTGATACGTTGAGTGATGTAAAATGAGTCATGAGCGAGAGAGGTAAAGTCGGCGAACTTGTAATTAAATCTATGTAAAAACATTTAAAATGGTTTACTTCAAATCCGAAATTTGGGCTACTAAAACTAGGTTTTAGTAGGCCATTTTAGGGCAATTTTTAACTAACATAGTAGGTTGTTTTAGAAATTCGCTATACATAACTAAAGAGATAAAGTAAGTTATTGCAAAACGTATGATTAATCCTAGTAGTTTTGGGTAATTTCTACAACAACTTTGCAGACATTATTAAACAGAAATCCATTCATACTTTTATATATTTATACTTCAAGCATTCATACTTTCCGTTTTGCGTTATCCAGAAGTACTTTAAATATATGATAATCCAATTTTTTTTCCTGTATACGAGTATACCAAAATTGAATGAGGGTTATTTTGTAAATTTTCCCATACGTCATCCCGTAATTTGTTAAATTTAACATTGTTGAATATGTACAAAAAGATGGCGAATTTCGAAAAAAAAATATAACCAATTTGTTTTTGTGTTGTATCTTTTACTTTAAGCTGAAAATAAAACATATTTATTTTTAACAAGGCCAAAACTACTTACTTAGCTGACGATTAAAGAAGTATTTACCAACCTCGGTCAGTATTAAGTTCAAACCTCGGTCATAAACTCAAGTAAAACCATTGGTTGAATTCTTTTTCAACCAATAACTACTGTCAAATCACCAAACCTTGCAACAAATAGCCAAACCGTTGGTCGGAGCCTTCTTTAACTAGTGATGACTACAGTCAAATAAGTATGGTTAACCAAGTACTGAGAAGTTCTTCAATCTGTAGTTAAGGTGTCTGACCGAGTGTTAGATAGTATGGTGAATCATGTCCTAAGAAGGGTCTTAATTGGCGGTTTAGGTATCTCACCAAGAATAAAAAAGTCTGGTGAATGCGAATGTTAATTATCTGTCAGTGTTAAATCAACGCCCATGTAACACGAAATGCTTACAGAATTTGCCTCAAAAAGTTACCCCACAGTTTGAAAGAAAGCAATACCTTGCGGCATGCAGCTATTAAAAATGGACAACAACTAATTTTTTTAAAATAGTGAATTTCTGAATTTATATTTAGATATTAACCAATCGTTAGTTTCTATGCTATCTTTTTTGTTTCAAAGAACTCCAATAGATGGCAGTGTGTTCCGAGCTGTGGGTTCATTTTTGCGTGATGTTATTCACACATAGAACATAATTAGTTTATGGTGGACATTTTTGTAGAATTCAGGTCACTACACCACTGTCGTTCGCCCCGTTGTCGTGCTCTGACTACGACAGGTTTAAAAGAATTTCTTAAAAAAGTAATAAAAATGAGCTACGTGATTCAGAAAAGTAAACAGTAGTGTTATCACTCAATCAAAAATTTCTTGCCTGATAAAAGTGAAATGTTCTCGAATACTTATTTTTGTTCCATTCAAATATTCTTTCCTAAAAGCTTACTTCGAATTCAAGACATGCCAAGAGTGCAAGAGATAACAATATTCTTACTTTTTCTTCGGTAGAAGACAAAGTAAATTTTATAGAAGGTTTCAGAAAAATAAGACATAAAGTTTAATATTATCAGGTGATGCTTAAAGATTTTTCTTCCACTTTTCGTTTAGTTTTCACGCATAAAAATAGCATGTTTCAGTGAAGTTAAATAATGAGAAAAGGCTGTTCAATATATAAAGATACTGATTTGAATTTGAATATATTACATCGGAAGTGATAGCAAATATTGTTATTGATACAAATGAAACAACCAGTCAAGGTCAAGTAACCTGATCCGTCAAAAGTATAAAAACGCAACCTTCTGAAAAGATAATTATGAAAATTATCTTGTTCTAGAAGGCGAAATCAATGTTTGCATGCCTAATTAAAACTTTTTTGTTTTATCTGGAGAATGCCGACGTCTGGAGCCCAGAAAAAAATAGTAAAATCTGCTGAAAGAGAGAAAATACAAATTGCTCACATAATAATATGGTTTGTGTTCCTGGTAAGATGTAGTTGCTTGTAAGATAGATATGAATGATATATTTGCCAATTAATGCAATAAATCTGTCATTTCTACGCATTTTTTTTTTATTATACAAGGCAACATCCATTTGTATGCCAATTTGCATACTTTGGATGCAATGGTTATTTTTTTCATAATCTCTGAACCACATTAAATAAGTAGAAAATCGTGTTTGACTCATTTCTGAATCGGCTATTGCTAAGTTTTCACAACATTAAAGAGATATATGAAAGGCACGTATCACACATCAATGATAGAAGATCTTTGATTTACTTTATTTATTCTTTCGTTTATTAAATTCCATTATCACTCCGTTGTTTGAATAACGAACGTGAAATTCCTGAGGATATTGGTTTTGTAGCAAAAAACTTCCCAGTAATGCTCCAGAATATGAAATAATTCACAAAATATTTTGTTCATTCTGTACTTTTATTTTGATAGTTCGGGATTTTTTTACTAAATAAACAACAACAGTGAAATTAATTTCTTTAGAATGACAGCAAATTATTGGGTCAGTGATAAAAATCTATAACAAATTTTGAAGTAGCGACAAAGCAGCTTCAGCAAAATTTACATCAGCATCTGTTAAAAGTAGCAATACTTTTCAACTACTGTAGAATTTGAAAAATTCAGCCTTCAGAGCGTTTAGCAATTTTCCTGAAAATGCAGACGAAAATTTTGTTAGCAGTTTTGTCAATTATTACTGTAAAATTAGCAATTTCACAGTTTATTACTGAGCATTTTCTAGTTTTAAACTGGAACCTCGGCTACCAGTATTACACTTTAAAAACAACAGCTATTCATATGCAAGTTTGTCGAAGCAATGGTACAAGTTTGTGTGACCACAAAGAGATGTTTAAATAACTTTAAATTCATTTTCTTTTCAAAAGTAGTTACTAGGGATGCACCGATAAGCAAATTGACCGATTACCGATTACCGATTAATCGGCAGTTGATAATCGGCCGATTAATCGGCTGAGCTGATTAATGATGAGGATGATTGTTTTCAATTTTACCATCACTGTTTCTTCTCTCTTATACAATTCTAAGTTAGAAATAATAAGTAATTTATTCATTTTAGTTTCTTAGTAAAGGTATGCTTTAAAGAATAATATTTGAAGAATATTTTTCCGCCGATTAATCGGCCCGATTTTGCCGATTATTAATAATCGGCAAAGTGGCCGATCATGGCCGATTAATCGGTGCATCCCTAGTAATTACCCTTTTCTTTAAAAAAATTAGTGTGAGTAATGAAAAGTAAATGCTATATCTTAGGAGATGGTGCCAAAATATATGAACATACATATAGTAATTGATATTAGATAAAAGCATAAAAAATTAATTGAATCTACGTCGAAAAATGATTCAATAAATATTCAGACCTTTAGTAGTGAAGGTTGTTTATAATATCCAATTATAAGCACAACTGGAGAAGTGAATTAATAAGCTGTTTCGTAGAAAATGCCAACACAAAAAAGAATGCAGCACTTCTACTGCGTCTGCGGTGCATAATAAGACTGAATAATAATTATAAAATAGCCATTGCACTGCTAAAGGATATAGTTAAAATCAAACTTAAGCAAAAATCTTTTACCTTGATCATTACAGAAAAAGTACTTGTTTGTGCAACAGTTAATCTTCCAGATTTTTTTTTTTTATTTCATTATTTTCTTCTCTGCTTACATAATTTAAAATCATGCTAATACATGAAAAAAAAATTACATAATCGCTACCTAGTATTAATCTAGATGAAAAATGGTAATTGAGTTTCGTTCTTTTTTTTTGAAATAGTTATCCATTCATGTTATTTTAACCAATGATACCATCCGTACCGGCCATATCAGCTTATCCGGTAGGGTACTTATCGAAAAGCAGTCAGAGAGCAAAAGCTATTTATTATGTTTGAAATTTTACTTTTATTTTGGAATAAACCCTTTTGGCGCGTCTTTCAATTAGCCATCCCCCCTCCCATGAGAGGTCATGATTACCTCCCAAAGTGTCCTAAATCTCTGAATTTCATCTTACATTACGGCGAACTTGAAGACATTACTACGCATTCAAATTATTACGAGCCATTATTTTGAAATTCAGACAAGGTGTGGCAGTGACCATTTTTGATTTTCCTCATTTTTTTATATGTCAAAGTAGGTCATGAGAAATGAACATTCTGAAGTTTGCAGCCCCCTGAAAAATTTTGTTCGCTCGGTAAAAATTCCCAAAGTTTGATGTTATGCAGCGCTTTTTTGGTGAAACGGCTGAAAGACGCATTTCAGTGCGCTGTAGTTTTTTACAGAAACGCCACCCCATGGTTATGTTTACATTTATTGATTGTACAATGTGGAGTTATGAGGACCCCATAGTTATTTGAGTTGGGGTGTGTTTCTTTCTTCAGTTAAGAGGCCGCAAAGTATGGTTTTTAGACCATTTTCGCTCGACTTTGAACTGCCTTATTTCCCCCTAAAAGCAACCCCCCGAAATTTTTTTAACATATACTGAAAATTTATACTATGAAGAGAATATGTGGTACGAAAATTGTTTATTATTTCATTGCTTTAAAGAGAAAAAGACTTAGACATTTTTCAAATTTTCAAAATTTGCGGTTTTTTGATCGCATTTAACTCAAAACAGCAACTCTAGGGAAAAAAAGCTTTTATGGATTATGGAACCTATAGATGTGTAGAACAACGTAAAAAAAGAAAATTGCGTGGGGTCTCGTCTCGTTTTCAAGAAAATAATTTTTTTTTTGTAGCTCATTTTAATGCTTTTTTCTCATAGTAAAATGTGTCCATCAAGTAGGTCAAATCCGCTGAAACTCTAAGTATATAGTAAAGATATATTTAAATTTGTATAGGGAAAGAGAAAAAGGCTAAAAACACTTAATTTTGTCTAAATTGTTTTTAATTTTTAGTTTTTTAATTGCAATTAACTCAAAAAACGTGAAATCCTGAGACTATTTTTTAATGCACATATTACTAGCTTTGAAATATTGGAAAAAGTAAATTCGGTGAGGTCTCTTCAGATGTATTCTAGTGGGAGGTCACAGTGACCTCCCGAAAAATTTCATGATCGAAAAATTTTGCTGATGATTCGGCAAAGTTGGAAACAATACTGCAACATTAAACTTTTCTATTTATTTATTTTTTACATGTTATGATTATTTTTTTATATTATATGATACCTACAGGTGTGTAAAACGACGTACAAAATAAAGCGGCCAGGGATCTCTTCTAGTTTTACAGAAAAAAAAAATGTAGCAGATTTTAATGCGTTCTCCCGTAGTAAAATGTGTCCAGTATGTATAGGTCAGATCTGCTAAATTTAAAATATATGATGATAATTTATATATGTGTGTATAGTAATTTTTGAGTGTATAGTAATAGTGAAAAAGAATCACAGCACTTAATTGTGTCTAAATTTTTAGAACTTTTAGCGTCTTATTGCAATTATATTAAAAAACGATTAATCGTTATTGAGGGAATTATTGAATTTACATATTACTAGCTGGCAATGACTGGAAATATTCGAGAAAGTAAACACTGTGAGGTATTTTTAGAGGCTCCCCAATGAGAAGTCAAAGGAGGTCACCGTGACCTCCAGAAAAGTTTCATATTCGGAATTTTTTTATGAAGATTCGGCAACTTTAGAAACAATACTGCAACATAGAAATTTTCTATTTATTTATTTATTTTTTACGTGTGGGCTTGACCGTATTTTATCATTCGGAAAAATTGGGAAATTCCTTTGGCAAATTAAGAACATCTTCTTGAGAAGTATAAGATACTCATGGGCACTGGAACTTAAATTTTTACAGAATACGATCAAGCACACGTGACAAAAATGTATCATTAAAAAATCTCAATGTTGCAATAGTTTCCAAATTTGCCGAATCGTCAGCAAAATTTTTCGATCATGAAATTTTTCAGGAAGTCACTGTGACCTCCCACTAGAATACATCTGAAGAGACCTCACCGAATTTACTTTTTCCAATATTTCAAAGCTAGTAATATGTGCATTAAATAATAGTCTCAGGATTTCACGTTTTTTGAGTTAATTGCAATTAAAAAACTAAAAATTAAAAACAATTTAGAAAAAATTAAGTGTTTTTAGCCTTTTTCTCTTTCCCTATACAAATTTAAATATATCTTTACTATATACTTAGAGTTTCAGCAGATTTGACCTACTTGATGGACATATTTTACTATGAGAAAAAAGCATTAAAATGAGCTACAAAAAAAAATTATTTTCTTGAAAGCGAGACGAGACCCCACGCAATTTTCTTTTTTACGTTGTTTTACACATCTATAGGTTCCATAATCCATAAAAGCTTTTTTTCTGTTGCTGTTTTGAGTTAAATGCGATCAAAAAACCGCAAATTTTGAAAATTTGAAAAATGTCTAAGTCTTTTTCTCTTTAAAGCAATGAAATAATAAACAATTTTCGTACCACATATTCTCTTCATAGTATAAATTTTCAGTATATGTTAAAAAAATTTCGGGGGGTTGCTTTTAGGGGAGAAATAAGTCAGTTCAAAGTCGAGCGAAAATGGTCTAAAAACCATACTTTGCGGCCCTTTAACTGAAGAAAGAAACACACCTCAATACAAATAACTATGGGGTCCTCATAACTACACATTGTACAATCAATAAATGTAAACATAACCATGGGGTGGCGTTTCTGTGAAAAATTACAGCGCACTGAAATGCGTCTTTCAGCCGTTTTACCAAAAAAGCGCTGCATAACATCAAACTCTGGGAATTTTTACCGAGCGAACAAAATTTTTTGGGGGGCTGCAAACTTCAGAATGTTCATTTCTCATGACCTTCTTTGACATATAAAAAAATAAGGAAAATCAAAAATGGTCACTGCCAAAATTTCCCTTTTTTGTTCGATTTTCAAAATAATGGCTCTTACCTCTTCAGTGACGCCTAAACTTCTATTCAATTCAATGTAAATATATATGTATGCCCGTGTTTTACTCAGAAAAAGTCGGAGTTCCATTCAATAAAATAAGATTTTCGACTTTCCAAACATTTAATTTTTGTCCCTTTAATTTCAATAAGAGTTACGTCCATAAAGGTTACCTATAAAGCAATGCAAGTCATTAATATCATAGCCATCTCCTAGTAATGCTGATAGTTTAACATAATAATAAACTTTTCTGAAATATTACGGATTCATTAGTGACGAAAATTCCTCAAAAATATATGTAGATTTTTATAGAATACTGGATAAATCAAATGATCTTGTAGCGTTAGACAATAAAATTCCCGCCATTAAGCACAAAAAATCCGAAAAGAGACAAAAAAAAAAAAAAAAAAAGGTGGGGGGAGAAATTTAAAATTATATATTTAAAAAAAATGCATTACATAAACTGCTACTGTTTGATGAATACATATACATTTTTTTAGAAAATACAATAAGGTTAGTTCATATAGGTGCCCATTAACATATCGGTGAAAATTCAACCAGCAAAAGTTTTTAACGCGAAAATTTTTTTTTTTTACTTGCCATTGTGAAATCAGTTATTAGATTAAATTGAAAAGAACAAACCTCTTACTTGGTAAGAAGAAGAGAAAGTTCTTGAATAAAGGACAGTTTCTTTTTGTTGCTCTGCAGTTTCTGGAACGCAGTAAAGAGGAGAATGAAGATTAATAATAAACAAAAACTATATGTGCATTTTTTTTGTTATTCAACTCTAAAGCCATATTTGGAAGCCATTTTACAGCCATTTCATTTGATACAGTTAAGGGAGACCCACCTATGAAGGGACCCTCCACCTCTCTAGCAAATGAAACGTTTTTTTTGTTTTGAAAAGATTAAGTTTTAAGACATTTTTCTGAAATGAATTGGCAGTAAGCACTTGCTTCTACACATTTCCAGAAAGAAAAAGATTGGAAAATGTTTCACTCTCCCTTTTTTTTAAATTATTATCATCTAAAATATTTCTACAGTTATGTGTCAAATACCGTAATTTTTAACGATGTAACGAATTGTTGAAGAGGAAAATGCTCTTAAGTGCTCATTAAGTGGTCGGTTTACTTTATATGGACCCTGAAACGACAGCTAAATGCATTTCACCTAAGCAAAAGAACTATCAAATATTTTTACTACAAAGTTTATGCGTACATATTTGCTTTTTCTTTATTTTACATCAAAAATATGCTTTAGATTCACCTCTTTTCACTATTTATGACAAAATTATTTTATCAAATATAAGTACTAAAAGCATTTATCTTTATTTTATGATTTATTCATTGTTTTAAATTATTTAAAAATATATAGAAAAAATGAACTCGCGTGCCGTTAGTGGTGTAGTAAAGGGAAAATTCATAAACCAGATTCATAGGCCAGATTCTCTCCAAAATGTTTTTTTTTCATACATAACTATTTTTCACCCTGAAATCTGGTATTCTCCAGATTGGTTGGTGAAAATGCACATTTATATTTCAAAGACAGACGCAATAAATAAATAAATAAATAAATAAATAATTTTCAGTGTAAGTGGACATTCCAGATCGAAAACTGACCGATAGGAAACCGGTCTCAAATTTATTACTCCAAAACGATTTTACTCAAAATGCTAGTTCATAGGGAAAGTTTACCGCAGTTCTTCTGAGTTTCGGCTTGTAGCTCCAGAACACGCGTCGCAACAACTTAACAGCTATCGATGAAAAGTTTTCTCGAATGGCTCGTCGATACGATGGTTGGTGGGCAGTTCCTAATATGTAATGACAGTTGTGAGCCAAATTGCTTATAGTGCAGATAACATTTTATGCAAAGTTGTATCATGAAGTAAAAAATTGCTGCGCCACTTTTTATATTAGGTGATTCACAGTGCAATGCATTTGTTTTGTCTTCCCCTTTCTCTCAATTAGTCTCATTCAGTGTAGGGGTTATAGAGATTAGGAGCTCCGTTTTCTGAAGAGGATCGTTAGTTCTAGCCACCCTACTTGCATCTCATTCTTTACATTTAGTTCAGCTAACCAAAGCGTTCATGACTTTTTTTTTTAAGTAAGATACTGTAAAATGTGACAGTAGAATTTGATTTTACTATGAAAAGTGCTGGCAGCATGTATGCCAGCACTCTTTTAACTAAAAATTTAAGGAAATATTTTTTTGTCAGAAAATATGCTATTCTTTCGAAACAAACCCCCCAGCGCACAAGAGGTTAGAGGGCGTACTCCAGGAGAATAGCTCTATAAATTACACTAGAAAAATATCTTTTATACTTTAATAGGGGGGGGGGGTTACTAAGTCTATGTACCCTACTGGATATGATTATAAATTTGTAATATTTAGTGCTCAAAATCCAGATCCTCGTTTAATACCAACAGCTAACTAAACAAATGCGGGGCAACTTCACTCTCCGATCGCTTGAGAAATATGCTACCCATGCACTTTTTTGTAATGATTCTAACGTAATTACCGCGCAGTATAAACACGTAAAATTTCCTCTCTTTCACACTTAACAAAGGAAACCGCATCATGTATTGTATGTTTTCGTGTAAAAAGCCTATTTTAAAACAAATTTACATATTCCTTCTCAACTGCTCGATGTCTTTTAAAAGCAAAAAAATAAAAAAATGAATGCTTCCTCTTTAATCGGTAATGTATATAATGCATATGCAGACATTGGCGTGGGGGGCAGTTCATCGGAAAGACTGTCACGATTTAACTAAAAAGGGCTGTTTTCCTTTCTTTTTTTTTTTTTTTTGGACTTACGTCAGTTATCAGTTTTGTAATATTATAAATCTTGAGCTTCATGTAAATTCATGAAAAAGCCTGTACTCGTTTGTAGATAACCAAGTCTTTAGCTTATATTTAAATTAAAAAAAAAGGAACTTACGTAATACAATATATTTTAGTTATTCTTGGGATAATGTCATACCCATTCTATCAAGTGGCTCGGCGTCACATGTCAGTTACTTGATAACATCAATGTTTTTTGAAGAATATTATTTAAATTCCTCGGTCACAAATTAAATGCTATATTTAGTTCTTTTTAAATAGATTATTAAGACTAATGAGTGCATTTTTTTTGTTTGCACCCTTTTTTAAAGATTCCAGGTTGTTACGCTGTAAGATGACAACACATACTAATTATGCGTTCCCTCCATCTTTCATTAAAAAAGCACTAAATTAGTTTCAAAAATCTATATTTTACACTCTTGAGCCAAGCTCCATTTTGTAAGCACTTGAGCACAAGAGTACGGGAGAGATCAAATTGCCTTCTAATGAATTCTAGATTCATCAACTACAAAATAACAGCAAGGTGGAAGAGTCCTTACGAAGTGGGGTGTAACTGAAGAGTGTGCAAACCCTGGATTTTTAACCAAATTTGGTACTGATTTAAGAGTACATAGAGGACTATTATTTGAAGTAATCATTGTTGATTAAAACTCTGTATTCTTTGAAAAGCATTGAAATAAAATTATTAGTTTCATTATTTAGTACAAAGTATTCAAATGTAGCAGTTTATTTCATGCAATTTTCGACCTAACTGCAGCAGCTTATTGGGGATAGAAAAAGTAATAAGCACAACAGCTTAGTGTATACACTTTGTCAACTATAAGAAAACTAAATCTTAAAAAAGCATTAGAGCGTAAAACATGTAGACATTTTTCTATGCACAAAGTTGGAGTTAGAGCAACAGCAGCCAACTAGCCCCTTGATAACCCAGTTGAGTCCCGAAAGCTCCCATACAGCGAAAACACGCGCAATGATCTTTGTTGTTTAACGTCCTTCCCAATAACTCGGCATTATCTCTAACTCAGCACCTTTTATACCTAAATGCAACTTAACTGGACACTGAACGTCACTACGGGCTGAGCCAATAAGAGCTCACAAGCAGTCAGAGATCTCCTCTAATTCGCAAAGTAGGCTGTGACGTTTTATCTAGCTCGTTTTTCATAGGCTAACGTCACGCAAACGTCACAATGACGTCACGATGTTGTTGTCAAGAAAGGTTGCAGTGTAGTATAGTTTCACATTGTCACGAGTTTTCGAAACAGTCTTTTTTTAATGACTTATAATGAACATAAAACAAGTCATTAAACACCATTTAAAGGTGAATTGAAGTATTAAATAATAAAGCTCTAAAATAAATTAAATAATTACAACACATTAAAATGTAAAATCTTCAACCTAATAAATGAAATAAACGATTTAATAATATTAAAATGTAAGATACGTTTTGTAATTAAATTAAACTATATGCAAAAAAAGCATCTTTAACACATAAAATTATCTCTTAAATAAATATTGCGTTGCGTTGAAACACCTATTAAGTTCCATTAATAATGCAAAATTAAAGGATGAAAAACAAAGATGGAGACAACGGAAACAAGAGTTTCTGTTTTCGCCGAGCAGGGACGTCATTTCAAGTTTTTCCAGGGGGGGGGGGGCAAAGGGTCCAAACGCAGTGCAATTTCATCGGAAAACATTAAAAACCACGCCCACTTATATGTAAATACATTGATTTCTCAAAGACAGGGAGGGGGGCAATTGACCCCCCTGCCTCTCCCCCTAAATGACGGGCCTGTCGCCGAGGCAGAAATAAGCAGCAGCATTGTTCTCAACCTCAATACTCTTACTCCATGACTTATTCTCTTGACGTCCATTTGTTTGCAAACTAGTTATTTACTTTCCGTTTCAACAATTGTTACTTGAACACGCTCCTAACTATTGCTAACAGCGTTTGTTAATACCATCGTTTTGTGGCATTGCTTTTCAGAAACTGATTAACTGCGACTGTACAACATGAAATACATCCTTCAGATGAAATAAGTTTTTTTGTGTGTTTTTTCTTTGCTGAAGAGCTCGATTTTGTAATTACTTTTTGTTAATAAAGCACCAATTGCCCAAAGATCCACATTTTCATTAAAACTTGTTTTATCCATATGTAGCGGCCTCCAAACAATGATCTCTGACTTAAACTTCATTCTTGGATCCAGATATATAATATATGAACCACTTGTGAATCCGCAATTGACATTCTTTTTCCATTTTCTCTTTTGACTCGATTAATTAGAATATTTGTAAGGGCACTGAATAAATAAAAATGAGTTACTTTCTGCATGCCATGATCTAATTGAAAGAAAAAAATAATTCATGCATAGAACGGACTGTCAGACCTCCATAATGGAAATAAACTGTCAGAAGCAGAAAAGAATACCAAGACCTATTAAGGGATTTTTTCAAGGGAAGAGTGGTTGATTTTTAGAGTTTGCTCTTTACCACATATCCTGAGTTCTAGTGCCTAAGTTCCGAGCATTATGATTTTCCTTGATACAAAACAAGATGGCCTGCAATTTTTAGAACTTCAATTCTGAAACTTTTTCGAAAGAAAGTTTCAAGCATCCTTTTTTCTAAAATCATAGAACACAATGCAAAATTACGTTTTTGATAGTTCAATATTGAAAATCTGCCGGTGGAAAGCTCCTTTATCCAGCCTCATTGAAAATAATATCAAGAGGTATCTACTCTTAATATCATTCAAATCAATGTTCCCTTTCTAAATCATAGGTGTGTCTCCTTCAAAAAGAGTGCATTATAGACCATTTTGGTTTTTATCTACGGATTAAGCTTATTGTATTACACAAAACTTCGCACGAGAAGAAAAGTTCACATTTTTGTGTAATGTAATTTGATATATGTTTTAAACCTAACTAAAAATTCATTATTCTTTACTCAGACAATTTACATTTGTGCTGTTGCAATTTATGTCGCGGCGTTTCTCTCTAAAAAAAATGTAAATTTCAATGACCTGACTTATTGCATTTAGGATGCCATAACGAGCTCCAACTATGCTGAGAAATCTTTCTTCAATTGATTTAATGCGTGTAGGTTTTTTTTCTTATTCAAAATTTAAGCATAACATGTTTTTTTTGCCAGTCTTTGTATTCATGAGTGCTGCTTGTTTATAAATATGTATTATTGCAAATGCAGGGTTACAGACTGCCGACATAATAACACGTTTAGAGAGGTTCCCAAAAATATATTTCATGTCTATATTCAAAAAAGTATCAAAACTTGTCTCAGCAGTATTTATCAAATTATTTTGCAATGTCAAGCCGCGTGAAAAACTGGCATGGTTATGTAAAATATTTGACGTGATTTAATGTTTCGTGTTTTCATAACTACTTCGAGCTAGTTAAGAGCAAAACTCATACAGGTTGTAGATAGTTTGAGTACTTGTTTTCAAAAGCACTTCTAGTTAGCTTTGAAGCAATAACAATATGGCTTTCGGCAAGTTCGACAAGATCTCTATGACCCATAAGAATGTAGGACCAAGTGAAGAAGTTATGATAACTTAGTTTTTTCCAATTGGACAAACTGGAAATCTTTTTGAAAATTGCAGTAGCGTAATGAAATGACATAGTACTTTGTAATAAATTTTTGCATTGACGTTTTTCTTTTTTTCTGTTTTTTTTTTCGAAAAAAATAGTATATTAAAAAAAAAAAAAATACTTCGCCAATGTATAGCGATTCATTGAATACAATATTTTATATCTCACTATGAAACAGGTTTACACCAAATGAATGAATACATACATTAATGAATAATGAAACAATAAAAGAGAAAAAATTGTAATATATAAGAATTAAAATGAATGAATAAGAAAGAGTAACTAAATAAAAGAATAACCGAGTGAATAACAGAAAAATATATTAGGGGCATTTCACGGTATTTGTGACATAGGGGTGTCCGTAACAAAACTTTTTAAGCGTTTAAAATTTTTATATATATTGAAAAAGTACGTTCTAAAGTATATGAATATCATACTGTTTTCATGGTTTACTTAATATTATATTTCTATTTGCACTCAGAACATTGAAAATGCAATTTTCACTGTTACGGACTCTACATTGAATTTTTCTTTCAAAACTAAACTTTTATTCCAATTATTGTTAGGAACTCTACAGTCATCATTTTCACAATCCATAATTTTTTATAGAACGCATTTTTTGATTGAAATTGTTAGTTATATTAGAGGTGACCCTTTACTTTATCTGTCTCAAATACCAGTTTTGGCTTAAAAATCGGTTTAAGCCAGATGTAAAGAAAAATTCAATGTAGAGTCCGTGAGAGTGAAAATTGCATTTTCAATGTTCTGAGTGCAATTACAAACATAATGTAAAGTGAACTATGAAAATAACATGATATTCATATACTTTAGAATGTACTTTTTCAATATATAGAAAAATTTTAAACTTTAAAAAAGTTTTGTTACGAACACCCCTATGTCACAAATACCGTGAAATGCCCCATTAATAAGCCAAATAATGTAGAGTTAATAAATGAATGAATACGGGAGTGAGTTAGTAAATAAATTAGCAAATGAATAAAATGAACTGTGCCGCTTTCCGCCATTTACCCTGTCCCGCGTACACTTTAACGCTTTAAATCAACCAAAACATGCTTAACATTTATTGAATAAATACAGCATTGCATGTAAGTAGATATAAGTTAATGTTTAGAGCGAAAAAACAGAAACTTTATCATTTTCAAATAATAAAAAATGACTTTTGATGAACCACAACAAATTAAAATATGCCTACCAATTTTTAATAATGACTCGTACTTCTAGTTTAGAAATACTTATTTTTTGACTTCAATCTTTTTTTGTTTTTGTTAATAAAATAATTGAAACGCGTTATTTAAAGCTAAGGGTTTCGAAAAGCTCAAAAGTCCGTTTTCGGTTACTTACTTATCTTGTCAAAATTCGTTTACTAAAATTCGGAGTCCGACCTGGCTTGTCAGACTGTCATTTGTATACACTTAAAGCATAATCATTCACAATATACGTTAATATCTCCAAATTTCTGTAATTTACAGCGTAAAGCAGTACTGCGCAAAACCATTTTTCATTGACGCGAAGTTTGCGGATCCCTAAGGACCCGCAGAATAGAGGTTAACAAACACTAATCGAAAGCATCTTTCACTGACAATAAGATTGAAGACACACAAAATGTTTAGAAAACGGTTCACAAAAAAAAAAAAAAAAAAAATGATTTTTCACCATAAGCCTCCAATTTCCCTTGAGATACAGTTTAAGAAAACATTACTCTAGAATATATTTCATTAAATATTTTTTGTAGGTTTATCACAGAGATCCATGCAATAACAAGAATCGTTGCTTCAAACCATCTTTTGAGTCTTGTTGAATCTAAATGTTATATTTATACCAGTGCTTAGGTATTATCTTCTCAGAAGTAATAAACTAGATCATTCTGGCAAAAATTGTTTAAAACGCTTCCCACACAGGTACAGATATCATTGCTACTCGTCTTTCTTTCTTTTTTTTTTTTTTTTCGTTCGATTTTCTACGAATCCAGAACAGTGTTATCAACCTTTTTTGATAAGCAAAGAACATTTTTGGTTGCGCTTTTCGTTTCTTTTTCTCCATATATTCCCCTCCCCTATCAAAATAATAATAATAATAATAATAATTACTTGATGTGAAAGGATTGTTACATAGTTTGGCGGCAATATTTGTGCTATCACGAAACTAATGTTAGACCGTGCTCGAAAAGGTAAATCGGTTAGCCCGGACGGTTCATATCACGATGGTTGCTGAAGTCAGTAATTAATGTCTTTTCAAATATACCATCGGCTAAAAATGACCCAGCTTGCAGAGGCTGCCAAGAGGCAGATGAAAGCTCAGGGCATGTTCTGTGCGAATGTGATTTTTATTCTGCCTACAGGTTTGAACATTTGGGGTATCATTGTTTAGACCCCCATGAACTGTCTAGCATTCCTGTTAGACATCTGCTCAAGTTCATCTCAGCTATTGGGCTCTACTAAGAGTTCTAATGGGTATAGTATAATAGACATGTGGTCGCAGTGCTTGCGCTGCCTTAGGGCGCCCCCTTTTCACTTAATTCATTTATTCATTCATTCAACTGGTGAGCCTTTGTTAAACAATAAGTTTATTTGAGCACAGCCTAAAAAAAGCGTATGAGTAAAGAGATCTTTTAAAGCGGATAAAACTTTCTGGGGGCCGGCTTTTCCCTGCCCCAAAGCATTCTTTAGAACAATACAATATGTCTTTAAAAAATAATACAGCGCATGACTTCTAAACGAGACAATGGTGGAGATAATATCCAAAGAGAATGGTAGATAAAAAATGTGTGTTATAATAATCGATGACATTTGTTGAATTAACATCATCAAGCTAAAATTAAACAGCCTTTCTACTTGCCATTTTGCTTTTTAGCCTACTTTCCCGTTAAAAATAAAAGAGACGAAAAAAGCATTAAAATTGGCTTAATGCATCTAAAAAATGTCGCCAAGTCCAAAAAATATCGCCAAGTCCAAAAAATATCGCCAAGTTCAAAAAATATCGCCAAGTAAAAAAAAAGTCAAAAAGAAACAAAAAAATGAAATAAATATCGAAAAATTAAAAATTTGAAAGTAGGGTATTGATATGGGAAATTTGTGTGTCGGTCGGTCTGTCGGTCGGTCGGTCTGTCTGTCCCCCCCTAATAACTTTTGAATGAACATTCCGATTTGGACAAACTTTTTTTTGTTGGAAAGATCTCGGCGAGTACAGCTCATTCCCATATTTGATTTTTCGATTTGAACAATTTTTGGTTCAACTTTGAGCCGTTCAAATAACCGGTCCCGCGATACTAACTTTTGAATGAACAGTCCGATTTGAACAAACTTTTTTTTGTTCGAAAGGTCTTTTCAAGGATACTTCATTCCCGTATCTACATTTTCGATTTGAACAATTTTTCGTTCAACATTGAACCGTTCAAGCAACCTTTCCCCACCTAATAACTTTTAAGTGAACCGTCCGAATTGAATAAAGTTTTTTTTGTTCGAAAGATCTTATCAAGAATACTTTATTCCCGTTTTTAAATTTCCGATTTGAACAATTTTTCGTTCAACATTGAACCGTTCAAACAAGCTCTCACCCCTAATAACTTTTGAGCGAACCGTCCGATTTAAACAAACTTTTTTTTGTTCGAAAGATCTCGGCAAGGATACTTCATCCCCGTTTTTAAATTTCCGATTTGAACAATTTTTCGTTCAACATTGAACCGTTCAAACAAGCTCTCACACCTAATAACTTTTGAATGAACAGTCCGATTTAAACAAACTTTTTTTTGTTCAAAAGATCTCAGCAAGGATGCTTCATTACCGTATTTAAATTTTCAGTTTGAACATTTTTTTTGTTCAACATTGAACTGTTCAAACAACCTTTCCCCACCTAATAACTTTTAAGTGAACCGTCCGAATTGAATAAACTTTTTTTTGTTCGAAAGATCTCGGAGAGGCTCATTCCTATATTTTACTTTTCAATTTGAACCATTTTTCGTTCAATGATGAACCGTTCAGAAAACATTTTAACATGAGCGCCTACGGAGAAATTTAAATTGAATGTTGATTCTGAACTTCAAGGCGGATTTCCTTCAAACTAACTTTGTAAGAAAATGGTTTTGATAAATAATGTATTGTAAAGTACTTTTTTGAATAATCTTCTGTGAGGACTCTGATTCCGACTCCGACTCCGCAAACATGGCGGAAATGCAAGCTCAGAAAAAAATGACTGACTGGGCAGACGATTTTTTGTTTATTTATTTATTTGTTTTGTTTAATTTATTATTATTTTTTTTTTTATCAGACGATTTTTTTTGTTAACAAAAATTTTTCATTCACGAGAGCATTTTATTCCTTATTTATATTTAACAACTGGCAACGGATTAAAAATGAAACTCAAGACATTTTATTAACGAACGAGTTTTTTTTTTCTTTCTTTGATAAAATGTGTTTTGAAGTTCTTTGTACTTTTATTTTATTTATTTATTTTTTTTCTTTTGAAAACGATTGTGGAATTTTTCTACGGAAGAACTATAGCAGTTACATTCTTTTAAAGGTGCGACAAAACTTTATTGACTCGTTTATTTACTTTTTACGTGTCTATTTTATCTGATGAGAGGGGTATATTTTGCTTTCAGAAATCAGCTTTAAGTGCAAAAAGATATGTTTGACATAATTTTTAGTTTTAGATAATCAAGAGAATATTGATCAGATGCTACAATGCCTATGTCGATGTACGGGAAAGTAGGCTCGTTTAGTTCTTGACAGAACTTCTTGTTATTTAGAGTTATGCAAGGATTTGAAAACCATATTTTTTAAAAACTGTCTCGTAAAATTTTGGTTTGGCTGAAGATGGTGCAACATGATCGCAGGTACTTCTCCAAGTAGCACACTTCGTTTTTTAAAGGTTGTAAAATGGTTATCGACGTTGCAACAACCGCTTAAAAACGTTAATAAAAGGTTTAAAGGTTATTTTTGCTACATGGGTCGAAAGTGTCTTTTCTAAAGTTGACAATACTAACTGAAAAGGTAAGTAAATCATGCAGGGAAAAACTTAACTCAAACTAGGCCCTTCGTTTGAGGGATCAGGAAGGGTCAATTGTCATCATATCTGTGGGAAAATGTGCTTACGTATAAATGGGCGTGGTTTTACTGTTTTTAGTATAGATTGTATGGAAATAATATACCTACTCCCCTCCCTATCCCTCCCCCTGGAGAAGGTCGAAATGACCGGCCTAACACTAGTTAATGCTGAAATATTCCAGGGAGGAGTTATAATGGTTATTCTGAAGCTATATGCAAACAAATAACATGTAAGATGGTCTATGAACGCCTAGAACAGTCATAGTATGATGATATGGTTACGAAAATAGATGAGAACTATAGCAGTCATTCTGTACCAGATTTTTTTAGAAATTTTACTGCAAGGAGTCTCGAATTGTGCGTTGAAACTTTATGTTGAGCAAATATGAAATAAAGCTTAACAATTCATCATTTCGTAGAATGCTAACAGATTCTACTGCAATGTAGTGTATCGCCGCAAGAGCTTAAAGACTTTACAGCTCTCTTTTTAGTGTATTTTGGGTTTTTAATTTATCTTAACCTCTGCATGTTTAAACTATCGTAGCTAAGCTACTTTTTACACAAACGCTTTTTATCCCAAGTTAGAGGGAAAAGAATTGTTTCTCCAACTTTTAACGAGTATTTTAAACTCTGGATAAATTAGACAACATTTTGCGTATAAAACGAAATTATATTTGATATATTTTACGTGATGTCATGCGTGGAAAATGAAAACGGTCATGAATTATTACAATGAAGTTTGTTTTAAAGATTTCACGTTGAAAGTAGGGTTTGATACTTTGAAGATCTCTTCATTTGAATAATCTAAGAATTATGAGCCATAAAATAAAAGTAATGATACACATATTTATTTTTTACAATATGTCTGCTATTCATTTCAGAAAATGTAAACAAATGCATGAATAAATTTGAGTAATTTAAGCGCAACGCGAATTCAAAATTAAAGTTTGAAGGAACGCATGGGAATTATATCACTTTGAAATGTTGCCAAAAGATATTTTTCAAAAGTATGTTTTACTGAAAGTAAAATATAATTTAGTTAAACATCGACCCATCTGTTGTTTATCTCTGGAGACTTTTCCAAGGATTTAATTAAGTTAACAAAACTGGTTTGAATAGATAGTATATATATATTTTGCCTGCTTCTATTCTAAGAGCTAATAATTCTATTTTCGAAACTTAAACTTAGCTTCAAATGTTTCCTTTGACATACAAAATGAATCAACTACTTTCAGAGAAATATTTAACGGCGGCTGCATGTGCTTTACTTCTGATTCTGAAAAAAAATCAAAACAACCATTTTGGTCAGTCTAATTTTATGGATCCATTTCAATATTTTTCTTAGTAATTAAACTACCTTCTCCTCCACTTGAGGTTATTGAATAAGTTTCAAATGATGCTTAATTCCGAGGTATTTATTTTTGAAAGTGTTTTAATTGTTGATTTGAAAGTTGAAGATGTTTACCAAAACCTTAAATTGTAGGAAATATTTAAAGTTATACATTTCAAAAATATTATTACTAATGCGCTTGCATGCAGACATGCTCCCATTCTTTTAAGTTGTCAAAAAAAAAAAAAACAGTTATTAAAAAAAATCTACAAATAAGCAGTGAGGAGTCCAGAGATTTTTCTTCTCTTTACTTGGCTGCTTTCTCACTTTTTGTTTTTTATTATTATTATGTTGAAATCATTAAAATCAAAGAGCTATAAAGAACTTTCTAGCAATTTGATTCAGAAAAACGATGTACATCTTCAGAAAAGAAAAAATGCATTGTAATTAAAAGTTTTAGAGAACTGTAATATTAATTGTGAATTTTTGCTAAACAACTTTTAATAATAAAATTTTAAAACAAATAGCTACAAAACGTTTATAAAACGTTTAAAGGTTATTTGTGCTACCTGGGCAGGTACAAGGCTGTCGCTACCTTCCGCATGACGACACTACACGACTGCCTCAATGCGCATTTTACACAGGCTAAAGATTGTTGGTAGCCCTGCTTGCCCTCTATGCAGCGGCCAGCAGGTGATGACTGCGGACCACCTCCCTCGATGTCCCGCGCTTAAAAGAACTTTTCATCTACTCCAGATATTGGGAAGCTAGACAGCTGTTGTTTAGACTTGCGCCATGAACTCTGTATATATGTTCTTTCTGTATCTCTTCTTTTGTTTTGTTTTTTTACGGTAAAATAATTGTGTTCCTATTCACCTGCTGCATTAGAAATTTAAAAAAAAAAAAAAATAATAATCAAATTCAACTGAATATACTTAGCATTAAAAGAACGGCTATTAAACGCAAGAGTTCTTGGAAGTTTCTTACTTTTTATTTATTTCGATTCCGTTATACTCTGATGTGAAAAAGAATGAAAAAATGCAATACTTTATACGGCAAGAGAAAAAAAAGAAGATACTAAAATGGGATGGAAAATAGACTGTTAATAAAAACATTAATGATTTCTTCGTTTCATAAAGGGCATCATAACTTTGATAAAATAAAAGGCCATAAAACATAAAGAAGGAAGGATGTAAAAATTTAAAACCGTTTGCCACTGGTTAAAACACCAGAGTAACATTTCATATTGTAAAAAATATTAAACGCTACTTCTGCAATAAACGAATTGGTTAAAAGTTTCTGAGAAAAAACAATTATTTTCTGATGGAAAACTCTTTTTAAAAGTAAAAGTAGTAGCATTTTGTTTGATAACACGCCAGTAGTTAAAGTTCAATTATCCTTCTCTTTAACAGCATTTTACTCCTTTCATATACATGAATTGGATGACAAAACCTAAGGCCCCTATATAAGGGGAGATGACTTATCCGACATTTTGGTTCCAAAAAACCACGTGTGGTTCCACTGGTATGTGTACAAAAATCGAGTTGAAGAAAACTAGTGCTTTCTATAAACTTCAGATGGCTGACCCAATTAAAGTTTAACTGTTCCAACTAATAAAATTAGGATGTTTCATTCATTTAAATTGTAGACAAGCAGCAAGGATGAAAATGGGTTTCTTTACTGGAAATATTTCCTCATAAGCTAGTATTTTATTTGAGAATTCAGTTATCTTACTAGATTTACTCAATGTGGCTTATCTTGACGATATAGCTGCCATTGATTAATTCCCAAACACTTTAAACAAGGTTGGATCCAAAGCCGTCTTGGAACCAAAATGTCTGATAAGTCGGCCTGTCCTCTGTAGGGGTTCTAACAAAACCTAAAGAAAATGCTCCTTTTAAAGAGAGTTTGGTACGCGATGTTATTTATAGCTTTAAATTTACCTTACTAGGGAAATTTCTTGCGCAATTCCTACATTTCACCAGTCTGAAAGAAGAACTTTAAACGCCTTCGAGGTACGAGAAAAATTTGAAAACGTGAAAGTTCTTTCAAAATGAGACTTGCGGTGGGAAGTCCAGATAATTTGATGAAGTTCCGGACTGCTTACATTCTTACAAAGAATGAAAATTAATTACAGAAACATAGGCTTTTAGCGAGAAAAATTAAAAGAATTTTAAAACAGGCTCTGATTTTTTAAATCATCTTGCAGGAACATAACTTATTACTTTGATAAATATTTACAAGCTAAAGAAACGAACTATTAATTAACTATGCGTACATTTTTATTTCTTTGTTTTGCAATGGTTTCTTCAATGTCCATTAACTTGGAGCTAGTACTTCTCCACTTCTTTTGATTTTTATGTCTTGAAATATTTAGTAAGTCAACGAAGGCACTGTTCTGTAGTCCCGTAGAGTATTCATGAAATATTTGCTTAATTAGATAAAATTGTGTATTTAAAAAAGTTCGAGCAAATCATGAATTCAGACTGAAAAATACAAGAGAAACTCCGTAAATATTGCGTAAATGATAATGCGATTATTATAAGAGCTTCGCATTCAAGCATCTTCAATACATTTTTTTTGTTGCAGTTGACTTTCACTAATGACTCATTTATTCGAAGGGAAAAAAGTACATGTTTGACAAATCAAATAAGATTATCTTAAAAGTAATAATAATGAACTCTTGGTTTTTTTTGGTTCATTAAATATTAAAAGAACTGACAAAGCTTTTACTATGAATAACTGACCATTATTTAAGAATCATTACAAAAGATATGACAAATTTTGAATGTTGATAAAGACAGGAAAAGAAAAGGGGAAAAGCGGGATTTTGCTTCTTCAAAAAAAAAAAAAAAAAGAATATCATTTCAACAGGCTTTATGCTGGAAATAACATCAGTGAAAATTACTTTATTCTTTATTGCGCTTTTACGCTGCTTTCAATTCTTCAGTTTTGTACATTAGCGACATTTAATAGGTGTAACTATTACTGCAATTAGTACCAGTAAAAATAGGAGTCGAATCGTAACATTTAAGAAAGAAAAAGAAAAGTTCAAAACTGATACGAATTGATCATTACCCTCCCCATAAGCACAGGTAAAAAGATCCCCCCCCCTCCCATTCTGGTTCGGGTCAGTGGTTGGAAGAAATACATTTCTTTTGTTGCGAGCTACAAATATTTTGTTACAAATGTAGTAAACTGCAAATACAACTACTTTTTTTTAATGTAGCAACTACAAACTACTTTTGAAATGTAGTCGCTACTTCGCTACTTTAAAAAAATAAATTAAATAAAAAGCATTCACCGTTTGAGGATTGGCCGAAAAAATTCGAAAAGTGGTTTAGATTAAAAAATCAATTTATTTGAGCATGGAATATTGGGAATTGTCTATTATTTCTTTCTTTTCCTTTTCGCTCTCTTTTTTTTTCTTTGCTCCAATTTGTTCTTTTTAGAATTTTTTTACAATTTTTACGAATATTCACCGCAAGAAAGGATTCAAGAGTTGAAAGATTGAAAGAATTCAACTTTCAAATTTTTAACAATTTCTTGCCAGGGAATATTTAGGCGTATGAAAATTATGATGCCAAACAAACCAATAACATCAAACAGATGGAATGTATGGCGTCAAATGATGTATCTAAGGATCAACTCATTGCATTTTATTTCTCATTGCGCCCGCTGGTGTACTCGTGCAAGTTTTACACCAGTTGGATTCTGTTAAATCTTATTTCTTTCCTTTTTTTTTATCTTTTTTTATTTCTTTATCTATGTTATTTTCAAAAAACGAATTGAAAAGTAGTTTCTAGAAATCGCTATAAACTACTATTTTTTTGTATCGCGCTACTCACTACTCTACTTTTTCCTAAAGTAGTGCGCTAAACTACAAACTACTAAAAAATGTAGCTACTGCAGTAGTTTCAGAACATGTAGCGCGCTACTTCCGACCACTGGTTCGGGTTAAGGAATGGGGGAAAATATACTTAAAATAGCTATTTCGGGGATTTTTTTTCTAATTTTCAAAGTGCATTTCAAAGTGAAATATTTTCTCGTACGACGTTTGAAAGAATTGGAAATGTTTATCCTCCAAGAGCGATGGAGCAACCCACTTATTCAACAAAGCCCCTCCCCCCCCCCCCGCCCCAATTCACAGAAAAAAAAAAGAAATAATTTCGCTAAAAGCACGGGCCTTACATTTTAAGTGGAAAGATTATTTCATGCAAAATTAAAAAGCATTAAATCAGGTGTGTCCATGCCTCAAGGTCAATGGCAAACCCCCCCTCCCTCACCATAAGTCTACAGAGCCCTTCCCCCAGCCACCCACCCACTCAGACACAATGGAGAGAATATGCATAAAAAAACCCTTCTTACATTTCAAAGGCAATTTTCACGCAAAATTGAAAAACTTTACATCAGGGCTGTCTATCTTCCCAAGCTTTCTCGGGTGAGTTTTCAACCTAAAGATTACACCTTTTGTTGAAAAAGGAGTGCCTTGTGATCCAAAATGCGTGTCTGCAGCACTCTGCAATGTTTTTGCGAAAAACATTGAAAAACCTTAATTTACATAATAATTATGGTTCCAAAAAAAATCATTTGCTATAAAAACGAAGCCTACCTCCTGTGAAAACAGATGCAGAAAACATTGTCTAAAAACAAAACAAAACAGCAATTAGTATGAATGTACGTAAATCGGAAGAACTTGAAAACCATTTAGAACATGAGATGTTGATTTTTATTTGAAATAGTACGTTCTTTAAGTTGGCTTTTGTTTATCATTAATGAACATAGGTGGCGTTGTGTTGGCCGTCCGTTGTAAGTTTTAAATGGCCATTCCGTCTCTATCGTCTTGAAGTGAAAATTTAGTTTTACATTGTGGAAGAGGTAAAATGTAGTTCCTAGAAATCAACCTCTACACTTTCTTCAAATTCGTATCTCGCCACCCTTGTGCACTAAATTCATTTTTCCTTTTTTGAAAAATATTCTTCAAGCCCTGGTCATTTCATTTTAAAACACCTGGCTCTTTTCCTCTTTTGCCCCCACATAAGTGTTAATGTATAAATCACCGACAAACTAAAAAAAACTGATATTATTAACAATGTTGAATGTTTTGGTATTCGTTCCTTGTGGCAATTAATTGGATGCCATTTTAATAAAGTGCGTATCGGAAATATCATTCAAAAACAGTGTAACGGACCCAGAAATTGGATTTAGAGGGATCATACCTTTTTTTTCTTTTTAAATTTCCTCTTCCTCCTCTTTTTCAAACTTATCGCAAATGCCGTAAGTGGTAGGAATGAGTAATATTATAATTTATAATGGTGTAAAGTGGGAAAGTTTTAGATATTCGCGCTATTTTTGACAATCTTCGGTAGTGCTAAGGAAAGTAGTTGCCGGGAAATTATTAACCCTCTACACCAGAAAATTTTTCTGAATTGAAATCAAAAGTCTTATTTTGGTCAGTTTTTGGTCACGAAAAAATACCGTTTTTATAATTGAAAGCAATCTAAGGTTATTTGCAGCGACATTAGGTGCAATTTATCATAATTGAAGCTTTAAAAACCCGATTTTAGGCTGTCTTTGGAAATGTTGGGGAAGAGGGATAGTTGGAATTTCACGGAAATCTTTCAAAATCGGGATCTTAAAGCACGATAGACATGTATCACTTGAAAGCATACTTTTTCGACATAAGACAATATTTTTGTCGATGCTTTAACGTTTATTAGAAGAGAAAAAGTTAACGCACATTAAATTTGTTACAATTAAAAGACTTATCTTTAAAGATTTTCAGTGGAAATTGATTACATATTTCAGGTATTATTTAACAATATTTCTCTTAAAATGTAGCTGAAATTTTAAAAAATATATATAAAACAATTTTCACTATTAATCCAGTAAGACAAATGTTGTACAGGCGCATATATTTTTAAAAATCTTCTAAATATTTAGCAGATAATAAAAACTACTGACACGTAAAAGATATTTAAATGAAGACGAATTGTGGCCATGCAATAGTAAGTAGATAATTAAAACTGTGTCAAAACATAAAGCGGAAACAACTTCACAATGCATACAAAGTTCATCACTTCAAAACATAAAGGGCATGGAAGCTTTTCTAAAATTGCTATAAGATCTATAACATAAATTGCAATGAACATATTCAAGAAAATTACCCACGTTTTTATATTCATACTAAAGAATGTATAAATTATCTTACAAAGAAACCTTAGTACTAATTATAGTTTATAAAGTAATTGCTAAGTATTTTTTAAACTAATTACTAATTACTTTTTATTTTAGGAAAATACATTCATATCATGGAGTAATTCGTATTTCATTATTTCTGAACCGCGAAGAAATGTCGGCAGTGCAGTGTTAGAAACAAAAACTTGAAGTTTTCTCTTACTAATTGCTGTCAATTCAAGATGACTTCAAGTCCGATAACTGAAATATTAAACTCAAAAATTTATGCTATGGCTACAATCTCATTTTTTTATATATAAAGATGACTTTAAATTTGATAGCAAAAATAGCAGAAGAAAATGTCAAGTAAATATAATAAATATTTCGACTTTTGAAAATTCTGCATAATAAAAGCTAAAAGTTTTTAAAAAAGAGTTAAAGTAATGTTCAATAAAGGAGTAACACATATAATTAATTTCTTTTTGATCATTAGCATTTAGTGGCGTGTTTTAACGAAAGTAAAAGATAGTATCCGAAAGTGTGGATTCTTCTATGAAACAATGATCCTTTAACTTGTAATTACGCAATGACGGTTGATTAAAACCATCAAGGTTTGCTACGAAGAGCTTGCATAAAAATGCAGAAGAAAGTGAAAGTGATGCTGAATAAGAAAAAGGTGTGAATTACTACTATGGGTATATGAGGAGGATTTTTTTTTCATGAGTTATCAACTTAAAATGCGGGCTCATCTTAAAAATGAAATCCTGATTAAAAGTAGGATTTATTTTGAATTCCGTTTTCGTTCTTTGTCTTTCAAAATCAATTTTAGATGCGTTTTCTTCGATGACTTTGTTTCTGACAAAATTACATAATATATAAACTTGTAGTCAGTTGAAATTTTGGGTTCCCCTAGATTTAAGTTATCTCGAATTGAATGTTTTCTCACTGGGTTTAATTTGTCTGTCTTCTGGGTGACAAGAGCATTAGAATAAAATTCCCGCTAATAGAAAAAAAAAGATTAATCAGAGTTTCAAGGACTGGAAAAGAAATATTCAAAACAACCTGTCATAGCTGAACCGATGGCGATGATGATGTTCTACTGTGTCTCAGATAATATTTCATTGTTAATTAAAAAAAGTGGGAAAACCACATGCGATGAGCCAGGAATTAACCTTGCGGGCAGGCAAAGAGGTAATAAAAGTTTCTCCATCATAAAACACCGTCAGATATCATCAGAAAAAATCTCTCTATAGTAACTCAGTGAAGAGAAAAAAAAAAACAGATAAAGTTGTAAAAGATGTTAAAATATCATTAAGCAAATACTTAAAGACTTGGAAAACTTCCATTTAAGTCGATGAATTCACTATACCTAAAAGCGGCTTGACTTGTTCATCGGCACAGAAAGAAAAACAAAATCTCAACATTTGCTATTTTATGAAAAGTTCAGACCGAACTCAAAAGGGAAACGCAAAGGCGGATTCCCCATTTTTCAATTTGCTAGGGGTTCTCCCGGTCATAGGATTGCGAAGGAGATACAAAAATACAAATCATAAATGTTTTCATCATTTCTGTGATAGATAAAATAGAGCCGAAAAATACATTGCGATGAGCTGATAAACCCGTTAATTCGTCAGTACTTCTAAATATATAAAATTTAACATGTTTGTTACACATCAGAAATCGTAATGAAAACATAGGACTTCGAAAAGAGTAATTCAAAATTTGCTTATTTCGATCACTAAAGAATGCTTATCACTTTAAAACACCCAAATGTTTGTTTCTAAGTTTTATGACTCTTGACCTGTAAATCAGCATGTTAATCACGTTGCTGGTTTCCTTGTGATTATTGTGTATTCTAATGGAAGAAAGTAATTTAATTCGCTTTGAGCTCTTTTTACCAATCTATATAGTTTTTTTCTCCAAAACTTAAGCATTTAAATCAGAATTTTGAATGTATACAATTGATTTCACTCTTCATTTCATAAAAATTTTGCTAAACATAGGACATAATTTGATTCGACGTAATTTGATATATTCCATGATTTCTTGGTGCAAGTGAGGTCTGGATAATTACAAGTTTTCATTATTATTTTAAACGACTGCACCATCTTAATTATTTTTTTTTAAGAAACGTCGTTTCACTTGTAGTTTTTGGAAGCTTTATACTCATAAAAGTTAAGTGTTTCTGTCATTGAGGAACAGATGTCAGCTTATATTTTAAGTTCAGTTTTTCCAAGATATTTAAAAATTTTGACTCTCATATTTTTTTCTCTTTAATTTCCCGCATATACCTTCTAATTTGATGTTGTCCTCATGCACCCACAAAAGTTTTTTTTTTTCTCATTCTCCCCAATTATCTGTATTTATTATTCTGTGATAGTACTTACTACAAGCTGCGCACTTAGTTTCATTGAAATCTAATCCATCATCGTCAATGCCATCATACATCATTCTTATGACTGTAATTGACACTCCTCTTTGCTTCACTCGTTTTGGCTCAGAATTAGACATAGGCCTTTAAAGGTCGTGTAAATGTTTGCTGTCGTCTCTCTCTCTCTCTCTTTTTTTTCTTCTTTTTTAGTCAACTTTGATGTAAAAAAAGATAACAGATGAAAAAAAGCATGAAAAGAGGCTCGTTTAGTTCTGGACGGAACTTCTCATTTTTTTAAAATTATCTTCATCTTCATTTTCGTGGAGCATTTCTTCGTTCTTTAGCTGATGAGTTTTCTCTTAAACTTAAAATTAATAGTGTAGGCTAAATCCGAAACAACTTCATCCCACACAATGCAACATCTTAGAAAACCTATCGATTACCTCATTACTTTTCACTTTTTTCATCCAGTGCAAATACCCTTTTTTAAAGTGAATGTCTAATGCAGGTATTATATTACTTTACATATCGTCACCTTAAACCAATTGTAAGACATCTGAACCCAGAAATAACAGTAAGATATCCAACAGATGTTTTGAGAAAAATATATGTTTATTTACCAAATACAGGTTGTCCACAAAAAGACTACAAGGTTTTGAAAAAATATATCGAGTTAACTGTATCAGTTAGGTTCAGGTACAATAAGTTGTGGAGAAATCAGTGGCTCAAATTTTAAGCTCATCAGGGTCAGTTTATTTTCTGACATTCGGTAGAAAGGAAGTGTTGGATACTCAATATTTGGTAACAAGTGTATTGGAAGGTCATGGCTTATTTTATTTATTTTTTAGCTTCCAAGAAGTCCTTATTTGGCTCAATAATGCTTTTTTTTCTGAGTACACATCAAGGTTAATGTTCACGTTATGGTAATTCAGAATGTAAGCTATCTAAGGTAAATAATAGTTGAGCCGTTTATTTCAAAAACCAGTCACGCGGCATAGTCTAAAAATTCGAGAAAGCTTTTTTTTTAATCCTTATTTAGTAATTTTTGGAGAAGGATTACAAAAATTTTGACTTGAAATGTATGCATAATCAGATACGAATTGTTTAATGAATTGAATAGTTTAATATGATGGTATAAATTTTTCTTAAAATTAGAAGCTTGTTTTTTTACTGACTTTTGAAAGAAACGATTCAATTACTTGCTATGGCAAATAACGCTGCAGGCATATAGGCAATGACATGGAAAAGCATTGGTTATCATTTTAACGTGTGTCACATTACAAACGAATCACACATTGATATGCAATACATGTTTAAAGTTCTGATAAATCCACTTAATAAATCTTAATACGACATATTAATACAACTCATGGGAAAAATGGACCCACTTAAACTTGGCGAACATTATTTTGCGAATATAAAATAAATCCATAAGTTCGTTAACTCCATAAGTCAATGACTCCACAAGTTCGTTATACTTAGTAAAATTGTTGTAAAAGTCAGGTAATAACATTTTTATTCTTAATTTAGCGACTAGAGTTTTACTTCCACAGCTCAAAATAATAATGGTAAACAATGAAAACTAGACAAGAGCTCTGAAACAATAGAGAAGAAGGAACAAAAATATTTAAAGGAAACATTTTAAAGCATTAGTTCAAGTTTTTACCTTCTTTTTTTGGAAGGGGGAGGGGTCTGCAAAATTAGTAATTTTTGAAAGGGGTCCGTGGAGGTCTGGACTTTGGTAACCTCTGGTCTAGGAAATTAAGATAATGTAAACAAGCCTCGAGCAGACGCTGAAGACTTTCCCACCTCCCATTTACTTATTAGTGCCAAAAGAAAATCAGCTGTTGCTTCCATTTAGACCCACTTGTGCACCAAATTTTGTGTCAGTTTTCATTCTTGTAATACTTCTTGAAACTTAACAGTCACAGTTAATGAGAAATACTTTTAGCCGTTCCAAATATTGGAGAAAAAATATTAATCAGCACATTTTTATTTCTGAGGTCTATTTGCACACCAAATTTTATCTGATACATTTTACTACTTCTTATAATTCAGCAGCGACGCTTACGAAGAAACTCTCAATTGCTTCACCCTTTAGAGAAATCGGTGAAACAAGCAGACCAATTCACATAGAAGAGTAATAATGTATCAAATTTTGTTCAATTTCATGCTGGACACAAAATATCGTTCATCTACATGCATGCATTTGAAATTCTAGTGAATGCAGACGCTGCATACCATATAATATACACTGAAGTGACAAAAGTCATGGGATAGCAATATGCAAATTTTCAGATGGCAGTAGCATCGCATAGAACAGGTATAAATGCGCAGTGCTTTTACAGAGCTTTCATTTCTGTTCAAGTTATTCATGTGAAGAGGTTTTAACGTGATGATGACCGCACGACGTGAATTAACAGACTTTGAACGCGGAATGTTAGTTGGAGCTAGACGCATGGGTCATGCCATTTCGGAAATCGTTAGAGAATTCAACATTCCCAGATCCACTGTGTCAAGAGTGTGCCGAGAGTATGAAATTTCAGGCATAACATCCCACCATGGACAGCGCAGTGGTCGACCGCCTGCACTTAAAGATCGAGACCGGCGACGTCTGCAAAGAGTCGTAAATTCTAACAGACAAGCAACACTGCGTCAAATCACCGTAGAAATCAATGTGGGACGTACAATGGACGTGTCTGCTAGAACTGTGCGGAGAAATTTGGATTTCTTGGGCTATTCCAGCAGAAGACCGACTCGAGTGCCTTTACTGACAGAACGACATCGCTTGCAGCGACTCTCGTGGGCACGTGAGCATATCGGTTGGTCCCTAGATGAATGGAAAACCGTGGTCTGGTCCGATGAGTCACGATTTCAGCTGGTAAGAGCCGATGGTAGGGTTCGAGTGTGGCGCAGACCCCACGAAGCCATGGACCCAAACTGTCAGCAAGGCACTGTTTAAGCTGGTGGTGGCTACGTAATGGTGTGGGCTGTTTTTTCATGGCATGGACTTGGTCCTCTAGTGCGACTGGACCGAACATTGACTGGAAATGCTTATGTGCAGCTACTTGGAGATCACTTGCAGCCATTCATGGACTTCATGTACCCAAACAACGATGGGATTTTTATGGATGACAATGCGCCATGTCACCGGGCCACAACTGTTCGCAATTGGTTTGAAGAAAATTCTGGACAATTCCAACGAATGATTTGGCCACCTAGATCGCCCGACATGAATCCCATTGAGCATTTATGGGACACCATCGAGAGGTCTGTTCGTGCCCAAAATCCTGCCCCATCAACGCTTTCACAATTATGGACGTCTATCGAGACAGCATGGCTCAATATTCCTGCAGAAGACTTCCAACGACTTGTTGAGTCCATGCCACGTCGAGTTGTTGCACTTCGCCGGGCAAAAGGAGGACCGACACGATATTAAGAGGTATCCCATGACTTTTGTCACTTCAGTGTACAAATCGGTCGAAATTGAAATATTTTCACAAATTCAAGATTGTTTGGCAATGTATTAGATTCAGTAGAAAATAACGATCTGTGATGTAAACACAGTATTTCAAATATAATTAGTCAGGATTAGAGATGATTCATAAAACCATAATTTGCAATTTCATGTCTGTAATTTATAGGTTAAATCAATAATATTGTATTTTTACCATTATTTTCTAAAGCTGTATCAAGATTTTGGACTTGATTATAACCTTTGCCAAGCAAATAAAAGTTAAGCTATTAGACCTACATTAGTCTTAGTTGAACTAATGACTACTCTACATCAACAAATTCATTATCTTAGCTAGCAGATTCCTGAAAAATATACTATAAGTGGGGTTTCAATGAATAATAATCAACCAAACTTCATTGCTAATTATTAACTACTATCGAGTAGTATGATTGATGTCCATTATCAATCAAAAGGGTGGAGCTAAAAAGCCAAACTCGTCTTATTGAAAAGAGATACGTGTCGTTGAATGCGTCTAGAACTAAGAAACAATGTTACAAAATCGTATGTTATTATAATCATCATAAGTATTCTTACTAGTATACTTATTTATTTATCTCTTCATTGATCAAATTAAAGCAATAAAGGTAGTACCGTCTGGTTATGTCTGCTGCGGAATTGGCGAACTTCCAGTTAGGACAAGTCTATATAAATGTGAGGGGGAATTGATGCACAGTTTGTTCATTTCAATGAGACTCTGATTGATTTAAAATCTATTTAACACACATATGTGAAAACGTCAAACTCGCAACCTGCGAAAACTAATAAATGCTCCCGATTCTTTTTCGGATGTTAGCCTTTTCAACTTGACAGTAGTCAGACAACATTTAGTTCAAGAAAAAAAAAAACTATCTTCAAATTTAGACCTATGCTTCCAGTTTACTCACTTCAAAAAATATTGACGACATTTTTGTCACGTCTTAAGTGCTTATACGCTCCTGGAAACGTCTTGAAGAAACGAAATATTAATTTTAACCATCTCCGGGGGCGGGGCGGGGAGAGTTAACTACTACAAGTCCTCTCTTGGCGTCTGTTTGGGTGTACGTATCTTACATTGAATCAAAAATAGTATGTAGTTCGTAGAAGGTTGAAATTTTGCATTTAAGTTCGGTATGTTTCCAATTATGCAGCTCTATTTTTGGTTGCAATAAGATGTTTTAAAAGGTTCCCTCTTTGCTCGGTTTTCGTAGACAATCAGGTTTGAATTCAAAGGAAACTGAAGTAACGTAATGATTTAGTAACAAAGTGCTGAGTGTGCTATAAGTTTGATACATCTAAAATGATGTGCGAATAACGGTATTTAATGCTAACCCCGTAGAACAAACTTTAGAATTTTCGATAGCTGTAGTACGAAACTCTACTGAAATTTATGTGCTTAAATGGATTCGGTATGAATCAAGAGACTACGCATTCAAAATGTTTTCTCTCCTCCTTCTAAAACAATATATGTTTTTTTTTTTCGTTACTTTTTCACGTTCTATTCAATTATTTTTTTATATATTCATTTTTTGCTGTAATTTCACACATCAGACGTGAGCAGATGCATCGAAGTTCTTTCAGTTTGAAGGGGACATCCTCTTTATTATACAGAGAACATAATTGTTCACAATAATTCTACATAAGTGTCATTAAATGTAAGGCACTTATCATATCGTACAATTAGCTTCAAAAAGTCCATCGATTGAGAGTGCCGACGACTGTGAGGTAAGTGCGGTAATTCGTTTTTTAACTGAAAAAGGTTTAAAAGCTATTGATATTCATTGCGAGATATCGTCAGTACATGGTGAAACCATTATGAGCAATGGAATGGTGGGGATTTGGGTCAGAGCATTCAAAGATGGCCACACACCGAGGAACGGAGTGGTCAACCTTCCTTCATTAATGAATATTTTGTGCAGAAGCAGCCCAGATCGAGCATCCAGTGACTACTACTTGATTTTGCATCTGAAGCAGCACCTCAGCGGCTAGCTAGTGCCACGACAATGACGGTAATGTCAGGATGATCGTAATGTAATGGCGGCATATTTCTGTGAAGAGGGACTTCAAAAGCTGATTGTACGATATGATAAGTGCCTTTCTATTGGTGACAATCATGTAGAAAAGTGGTTTAAGCTATGGGCTTTTATGTAATAATTTTTTTTAAAGATATCTTTGCTTGTTTTTAATTTATACCAAAACGGTACGTACTTTAAAAATACGCCTCGTAGTAGATTTTTCACGCGGGAGAGAAGAGTTTGGGGCAAAAATAATCATGACATGTAAATGTACTTCCACACAAGATAATTGACAATTTGGATATACACGAAGAGTTCTACTGGAAGTAAACTCCCAATCCCCTTATTTCCCTCTGCATTAGCCAAATGTGCTTTGAGTCATTTTTTACTTTCTCCTTCTATAAAGTTATAAGCTTCGAAATGCAAGTAATCCAATATCCTTATAGCATTTTATGACCAAGATATCTTTTGTGATTATTTTAAAAAATATTTTATGGGGTATGTTTTTTTTTAATTATCAATTTAAATGAATCCGTTTTGAATGATTCACCAAATATGAAATGCACTATTGTTTTTTACCCAAGCAAGTGTTTTAAAATAGAAAAAAAAAGAAAACGCTATTAAAAAGGGTTGAAGGGGTAGCGTGTTCTGCCACGTATGTTGTTAACTAACACCATTCACAGTCATTAAAATTAAGTTTCCACCAAGAAACAATTTAGGTTTAGCAAAGTTTTAGATGTAACCATCTTGTTGATAATAAGTTTCAGCTACATCGTTGTGTGCTTATTTAAAGCCATATTATCATTTCCGAGTTACCTACGTTTGAGGTTACTGTAGCTCAAATTCAAGTTTAATCCATTAATGCATGACTTTTTTTTCCAAAGATATTTTGTATACTGGTTACAAACAGTGTTTAATGAACAGGAAAAATAATTAAAAAAATATTATGTAAAAAATAATGTTTTTATTAAGGAAAGAAAAATGGTCCCTTAAAAGTGACGATAGACCCTAGAAGGTACATACCTTTTTTACTAATTTTTTTTTCTGCCTACGATATAATATTTAAAAAGACATTTTATAAGAACAAATAAAATCAGCAATTAAAATAAACTAGGAAGCTGGGAATAACTTTAAAAACTTAGCTTTTTTTCTTGAGATTGTGAAGGATGTAATTTCGATTTAATTAGTAAAAGATCATATTAAAACTGCTACAGAATACACTGTATAATGGTTATGTGTTGCAATCTGTTAATAACGAATTGAAACAATACCAAGGTACTAATTGAACACTATTATTTGGTTAAAATATTCATTTTGGTAAAATTCAGACCCTTTTTGGACCGTCCCTAAAAAGGGACGCTAAGCATTAATGGGTTAAGTAGATAAAAAAATAACGAAAGTGAGAATGACGACGAAAAATGTGAGGAATTTAAAGCTGAACTACCATCTTCAGAGTTGATAGCTTTTGGTGTGCAGAAACTTTATTTCCTAATTCAGGGGTGAAAATGACATAGTTTTCCAGCCATAAGTATTTCTTTAAAAGCAATCTCAGAAGAAAAATACTGTAGTTCAAAGCTATTTAACAGACTTCTTTAATAATGTAAAAAAAAAAAACTTAAAGCAAAGACAAAGCAAGTATGCATGTATTTTTATCGTTTTGCTTCATTTATTTTCCAAGAACCTGTGTTTTTTCGAGAGCTGGGTTATAACGAGCTAACATAGGGGTTTGTTCCGTGTTTTATAAATCAGTTCGTTTTACTCATTTGACTTATGACCCATAAAATATTGTTTATCCTCTGTAAGGGCTTAGGTCAATATTAGTAGTTATTAAGCAAAACGTTTATGTACTTTTTGAAAGTACCAGTCTCTATGTTTACTATACTTTTACATGTGCAGTAGGGTGATTCAAAAAAATTTTTTTTTGAATTTCTCTGGTCTTACCCCGCAGTTTTCTTACACTATTCATGAATGTGTTGTATGTAAAATTTTAGCTCAATTGAATAATATTTAGAGGTCGCTCAACGCGATCGAATTCTGTTGAAAATTAGAAATTTCGAGAGTTGGAGTATATAGCTTCATTACCCGAAATAATATTATTCTTCATATAAAATGGAATACCTTAAAACGTTAGTTTACTCTACAAAGTAATTAGTCAATAAAATAATGGCTCAAAGTGAGTTGTAACGAAACCCCCCCCCCCGCTCCAAAGCTGCATTATCTCTTACCTGAGTTTGGGTAGAAAATGCAGTTGCAAGCTCGGGCTGTGGTTTCTGTTTTCTTTTCGGTTGTTTGAGGTGTATGAGTTTATTTGGCTAAAACACCTAGCATCCACTCTAGACAGGGCCCAGTATAAGTGACAGAAAGCCACTTTGATAGTAGGGATGCTACAGTACAAAGTATGGGTAAAAATGGGGAGGATTTGACAACGTCCATAAAACGGTAAATGCAAACTATTCGCTCTGAATTGGCCGTTAACTTACAAAAGTCGTTTAAATCTAGGACTTCCTTTGATGGTTCACTGGAACGAAATACTTATGCAAAATATATTGGGAAAATGAAGGATGATCGGCGGGTTTCATACCAGTATTAGTATCAGGACCACAAGCATTGATGATTTACTTCTGGGTTCTAGTAAGTTAGTCAGGCATTGGAATTGCTACGGAAAATGCTGCTATACGATCACCAGTTAGATAAATGGGAACTTACTGAGCTCGTACGTGGTATGTGTATCAATACGACATGCATTGCCGATACTAAAGTTGGAGCATGTTTGAACTTGGGGGAAAAAAACTAGAGAAGCAACTTTTATATTGTGCTTTCCGCATTATATTTTAGACATTGTGTTTTCTGTGGTATTACAACCGAAATTTATTCTACTCTTGGTCTCTCGGTATTTTAACCGACAAACCAAGAAATAGGTAAAAACGGGGTATTTGATTGCGTGCAATGTCAGATGCGATGTTCACGCAATTGCGTGGAACCATCCACTGCCATTAGATCTACAATACTGCTTTTTAAGCGGTTTTAGCAATCATAGTCCAGAATAAAACATTCTAATTTTAAACCTGGAGTGAGGAACGATGAGGTTGAGGAGTTGGTAGCACATTCAGAGCAACGTGCAACTAGTAATGGAAGTTGCTCAAAGTTAACTTCTGATGACCCATGTAAAAGAAGTGTCCAAGGAAGATACTAGAGCTTAGTGCGATTTTCTTGAGCAGAGCACCTTCTCTTGGTGTATGTTTTCGTGTCCCAGGAGTGATTCCTCGTGTTATATCTGTGTTAAAGATTCTTTATGGCTTCAAGTTATGGATATTTCCCAACCAGTTCAAACTTGCAGCTGGACAAACAAAAGGTATTCGTAACATATGAATGTGATTTCTTTCACATTCTTATCGTTAATGGGAAAGTATCTAAGAGCTCGGTTCCCAGCAACCCTTTTTGTGCAAGCACTAAGAAATGATTTGGAATATTTTTAGCGTTTTTATTCATGGAAAGAAGAAACTCAAAATATATCAGCTGTTTGATCCTGAGCATTTGAATCTTTAAGATAGCTACCAACAAGGCTTTATACTACCAAAGAAACTGAGGATTGTAAACGACAATACGGAACGTGGCATGGCCCTTATTGAAGCATTTGTTAAGACTATCACTAACGACGAAAAAGAAAGACAGTGTCTTCTTCAAGTGGTACAGAAACACAGAAACGGTTTCAAAGTTGCAAAAAAGTAACCTTAAAAAGTATTGCAAGAATTAATGAGCGAATTACTATATATTTAATGCATTTAAATTTGTTTTTTATATTTTTTCCGTATTTGATTAGTTTTCATACTTTTCTGCAGTTCATTGGTTTTTCAGATATATAGTTCATTTTGTGATTGCACGCTTTTTTTCTTCTGAGATATGAAAAAAGCAATATAGTAACTTTATTATTATTATTATTTACGTTCGTATTTGTGCCACTATCACAAAATTTTAAGTACTCCTAAATGTAAACATAGTTTTCTAAAATTTTGGGCGAATAATTCAGTGTATATAAAGGGTCTAAATAAGACGGTAAGACGAATAAAAATACAAAGGCTACTTTTTTCTATAGATATCATTTACGATCACGTTTTTGTCAATATCACGAAATTTCAAGACGTTTGAGCGACCTCTAAATATTAATATATTTTGCCAAAATTTTGCACAAATAATCAGTGTATATAGTGGCACAAAATAAGAGGGTAAGACGCACAAAAATACAAAGGCTACTTTTTGCTATAGATGTTATTTACGATCGCGTTTTTGTCAATATCACGAAATTTCAAGGCGTTTGAGCGACCTCTAAATATTAATATATTTTGCCAAAATTTTGCACAAATAATCAGTGTATATAGTGGCACAAAATGAGAGGGTAAGACGCACAAAAATACAAAGTTTATTTTTTTCCATACATTTCTGAATCACCCTAATGTGCAGGAAAATATCCATAAAACGCTATTTATTTAAGAAATATTTAATGTGCTTAAATGAGTACGCTCTCCCAATTTCTTGATAACTGAAAACCATCTATTGTTTCATAGACGTAAAAAATAAGAAAAATAAGAAATGTGGGGTCCACATCAGATTTTAAAAAAAAATTATAGTGTGAGTATTAGGTACATACCTAAACTTTCGTTTCATAAACGTTTAAAATCTTATCAGAAGCTGCGCAGCTTGGGTCCACACAGGGAAATTTGTGCCTGGATTTGTTGAGTTTGACTTAAGGCACATTTAGTTCCGACAAGATAGAAGAACAGCTCACACTTGAAGGACATCAATTGCTGGTTTGGGGAACCTTTCCGGAAGCGCCTTGGCATGATGCCGATTCATTCTTTAAATTCCATCCTTTGTCGTGTTTTTTTTTTTGAATTTAGCGTAATGACATGCATCCAACGGCCCAACGTGGCATGAAAACCATTATTTGGGCAGAAATTGGCAAACAATTTACTCAACAAATTAATACGATTTTACAAACTATGTAAAGCAAAACTTTTAATACGTACCTGAATTATTATATGAAAAGCATAATAAGTTAAAAATGGGTTTATTGAGTTTTAAAATGAATAAATTATGCTTCCAGATAGTAGAATTGAATACCATTAAATCAATGTGTATTGAAATCAGAGATGTATTGAAATAAAATTAAAGAAGAGTCTGCGCTTCGTTTTACGTAATATCCATTTAAAAAAAAGTTGAAAAAGTCTTATCTTTTGGTAAAATCAACTATTAAATTTTGGGCGTAAATCTTAGCAGAATACTAACATCTAACTTACGTATAATACAGTTGTTAAACATCTAATTTGTAACACTTTGGAGATGTTCCAAGAGTTGGGAAATTTCCATTTTATTGCTTTTCCTGCAAAAAGTCTTTTAGATAAGAGAACTTGTCAAAAGACCTCCGTTATCACATTTACTTTATTATATGTCTTCATAATGAATCTTGCACTAGAGATATACTTTTTTCCTGGATGCAAAACTATGCTGAAAGCATACGAAAACAAGTCCGACTTTAAACTGTAATATTTAGTTCACAGAAAAAAAAACGAACAGAAAAACAGTGTCATTAATAATATTTCCTACGTACCTTATGTAATAAATATTTCCTGCTACGTTATTATTATTACCATTATTATTATTATTATTATTATTATTATTATTATTATTATTATTATTATTATTATTATTATTATTATTTTGAATTTATGTGCAATGAAGTTCTAGTGTACAGACGGGCGAGGACACAGAGGAGGGGCAAGAGTGGCAACTTCCCATCCCTGAGCATTATAGGGTGCCAGCAAGAACGAGCTGTTACTGCTGCAAGCTACATAGACTCTAAACACACAAAACTAGTTTTCATTAAAAAAAATAATTGATCGACTAGATTTTTCTACAAATAATAGTTGGAAAACGACAAAAAACATTACTCCAAAATTTTTGGCATGGTTATAACTTGCTCAGGACTTACAATCGAAATGAGAATTAGATCCACCTGTAAAGTCCTCTGTTTTACCCTTTAAGCGGTCAATTATTTTACCAGAAGAGCTTCCAAAAAAGGAATATTTTTTTATTGGATATAGTTAAGTACCATACTTAACAGAATAAGAATATAAAGAATTTTTTTTTTCGTTTTCAATGCTTTTACAATATTTTTTATTTTACAATTTTGGTCACAAAATCCCGAAATATTTCCTTTTTTCAAGTACATTCTGCATGCAGTAATGAATGGTTTACAAATTATGCAAAAATTTCTCTCACACTTACTGTGAATTTTGAAATTTACAATTTTCTGAACAGTTCGGGAAAACCAGAAAAGGAAATCTGAAAATATCGATGCCCGTACGTTGTACGGGCAAACCAGATGAGGCCAATTTCGGGTAGCACGTACACCGTACGGGCAAACCGCTTAAAGGGTTAAGCCATTTTGCAAATATTAGTCTGTTAATATAATTCTACTATACTAAACAAACTCAGATATTGAAGAAGGCAATAGGGCGTTCCGAGTCGGCAATTCGGACGGCAAATTCAAGTGCGATGCCAAAGCTCAGAGCTTATAAGGGGTCCTGACGCCTTTCCGCTACGAAGGGAGCTTAAAATAACGTGTTAAGACTTTTAATTAAATACAATTTCAGAGAGCAAGCTCCGAATCTTAGGTCTTTCTCCCTTATGTCGCCATAAAAAGCTAAAAATTGTCATTTTAGGACTTCAATTTTGACATTTTTCTGTATGAAAGTCTCTTCCCTGCCTGTTGTTGGTCGCCACATTTGTATTTGTATTAGTTTAAAGCTTCAGAAAATTATAAATTGTTAGCATTGATCCCATTCTGAAGCTGTTTCTTCTAATTCTAATTGGTAAAGAAATAATCAGTTAGCGTGTTAGTATTGTGGAGGATAGCTACATACTGTAGTCAGAATTTAAGCTTCAAGTCAAAAATTCTTTTTGAAGGGGTATTTATCATTTCCACAGAAACATTTATGCAATCAACATGAATGACGAGCTTTAAAAACCATTAACATAACAATGCACCTTTTGATGGCAGCTATATCATGCAACATTTTTGTAACAATATTAAATAGTCTGATACTCAGATGGTTTCGATATTGTGTATTTCCTATTTTGTTTTCGTTTTTTCTTTTCTTGCACCAAGAACTACACGGCTGCAGCATTCAACATTCAACTAACTGTATCATCTTTTACGTTGGTACCTGCTGAAATTTAAATTGCTTCCGTACTCTATATATCTTTCTTTTTTTACTTTGCTTCTTTTTTCTTGTGCTAGGCACTAATCGAATGCAACATTTACAACCATTTTTAACTACTGGCATCTGACCTTCAAATTGCTTTGTTATATTGCACTTTTTTGTTTTATTCTCTCTGTGGTGAACACTACATGACGAAAGGTATTTACAGCTATTTCAGCTGCTATTGCTACCTTCAGACAGTCTGATTGCTTAGTTATGACGCACATTTTTCTTTCATATTTTTCTCTTTTGGAGCTTCTTTCGGTAAATACTATACGCCTTTCTCTGTTTACATACAGAAAGCAATTTTAATAGCGTATTGTTTGTCATTTACTTTTAAAAAAGTCACACAATTTCACAAGTAAAAAAAATGAAGTGCATTGATAACATAAGAAATTATTGACATTACAAACTTATACACACAATGCAATGGGATGGAGTATTAGTTCACTGTGTGCTACTTTATTCTACAATAATCATTTATATGCCATTTTCTAATGTTACATTTCTGTACCTCAGAGCCAGAAAACCGTTTCCAAAAGTAGCGATTTTCGGATTATTACTGCATTCTGTGTAAAATCCTATTTCGCATCTAACAATATGAACATTATTCTAACAATAATCTTGTATAATCGTTTATCGGTGTTATAAGAACGCGCATCCCATCTATTGCGAGTACTAGTCCAATGGTGCCTAACATTTTTCTTTCCGATATCCGAAGATGATTCTCGCGAGCCAGAACACACATAAAATTTCAAAATACTTAAATATTTTTGAAAAATATTTGAAAATATGAAAAAGGAAGGGAAATTAAAACTATTTGTAGTCATCACTTGATGCTTCTTGATAAAATGCATCTGTTTTTCAGAAAGCACATTTTGAAAATGTAGCTCCAAATTTGAAACATAGTCATTAATAGTGCTTTTTGACTTGTAACATTAAGCAAAACAACGAACCACACTGATCAGCTCCGCGGATCGTATGTGGCCCGCGAGTCATAGGTTGAGCACCAATTTACTGGATAAATGTTTTTCTGTTCTTTTGTGAAGTAGTGATAATGTGACTTTCGTTAGTCTGGCTTTGAGGTATATATTTCATGGATATTACAGCAATTTAAAGTATAAGAAACTCTATTAAGTAGCATAAATGAAAAGTTTAAACGTTGTTGTTTTATAGTTACTTTGTTGCACAAAGGCATGTATTCTTTTTTTAAAATTCATTTCTTGTTTATGTTTTTATTTTTACTTTTTAGACAAAGGCATTTGTTAATTTCTTACTACAGCAATCGTTCTTTTTACTTTTTGTTTTGTAGAAGATTTTGAATGTCGATAAAAATAACAATTGTGAAGGAACCGTAAGAAAATATGTACGTGTACTGTTCAGTTTTATTTTGCGAATTCAAACCTTCGCTATTATGTTGTCCCACGCAGAAACTGTTGCTTATGGGAAAATTTACAATGGAAAAGACAAAAGCTCACGTATGTATGGTGCTTCCTTCATAGCAAAAGAGATCTGAGCGAATGAAGAATATTTTCTACAATCATTCCTGGTAGCTGCTGTTAGTAAAAATAAATTAAATCTTCATCAAATATTAATTCAGGTATAAATTTGTTCTTCCTCACCAAAGTTCCGCAGAAAAAATCAACTTCTTCACAAATCCTAAAATTGTAAAATGAATAGTTTGCTTGTAAAAAAGGGACGCATCCATAGCATTTATACTCATTAAACTGCCTGAAAGCAAAATATTAGCTTAAAAATAAGCCTTTAATTTCCAAATTTTAAGAATTATTTTCTACAAAATGGATGTTTAGCAGAGGAGTTGAGATAGAATTGTGGTAAGGAAAAATGTTCTTTATGTTGTGATTTTTTTGCCTTTCTTGGTGAAAATAACAGCAACGGCCTAATTAAGGGCAATTTGGTATACTTTTTTAATGAGAAGGAGGTTGAGGGCGTGTCAGAAAATACGTCACTGAGATATACGACAACTTTATTCAGTTGAGAAGTTGACTGTTCTCCTAGTTGAAAAGAAAAAAAAATTAAAAGTTTAACAATGGGGTACAACTCTGGAATATTATCATGCATCATTTATTTTGTGAATGTTTCGTCGATTTTTTGTAGTTTTTAAAACACTTTATCTACATTCTATAACTGTTCTTTTAATTTTTGTTTTCGAATTAGACAACTTTGTAACACATGTTCCTTTGAAATGACATTTTTTTCAAGTAATGGATATGAATATTATCTTACGTACTGAGCGTAAAATAAAAAAACCTTATAAATTGTAAAATAAAGTGAAATAATATTCAATTATAAGTGCAATTTTAAATACTTTAGGGCATAAGATAAAAACTCATATAAAACAAGTTATAAGTATAGTAAAACACCTCTGGAACAGACACCAACGGGACGAACATTCCGTCAACATTTGTCATTCCTTCAACATTTGGACAAACATTTGTCCCGTTGGTGTCGACAGGACAGGGGTTTTATAAATGTATTTATGTCGTTCATTTTGAAACCATATGTTTCACTTTATGGGTCAACACCCGATACATTTGATTTCAACACATATTGCCAATTCTAATATGATAGCTCATATTCATGTAAGAATATTTATGACCTAACTCTCTCCTCTCAAAAGGTAAATTCCAGTTGCTGCGCGAAATTGAAAATCAACTAAATCTTCGAAAAACTAATTTTCGTTATTAGTGTGAATCTCTACAAACGCCCTGCATATGCTGTTGCTTCTACTGCGTTGGAGGAAGCGTAGAAGCATTAGCTTTGGTTGCATTTGCTAAAATGCTTTAGCAGCTACCCTGGTACATTAGCATGGTGCCAAGCCTTTACGAGAAACATATCAAAGTTTTCTAAGGAGGCTCCTGAGTTTTACCAAAAGCATGACATGGATTTATTAGAAGAAAAAAAATATTCTCCCCTGAATTCCTCAGAGAGATTCCAATTTATTTTCAGGGAGCTGGTTGCTATAAGCAAGATACTTTCTTGCTATAAGGAATACAAGGGAAGGAGATGGGAGCGATCAATCCTCCCTTTAGAAACTCTCCACAGGTGATTTTTTAACATTGAAATTCAAAAAAATATTATTTTAGATGCGTTTTAATGATTTTGGAGGGGGAAGGTGTTAATGTTCGGTGTTCTCCCCCGGAAATGTTTAGAAATTGAAATCCGAAACCCATGGAATCATTATTTGCTAAGCAGTGCCCATAGTAAAAAGTAAGTAATAAAGAACAATAGCCCCTCCCTTGAAAATTTTCTGGATCCACCCTTGCTTTCCAGGGTTTTTTCCAGATGTGTCACTGACAGAAGTTTGGTACATTAGCTATCTATTATTTTACAAGAAGTTCTAAAAATTTTTATAACGTTTGCTCTTGTTCAAAAAATGCATCATCTACATCTGAAAAATATAACTCTAAATAGAAAGAAAATGATAAAAAATATGCAATGAAAATAACTTTGGGAAACAAAGACGTTAAAGAAATAAATTGTCAAGTGCAGGACAATATGTTGTAAATAATGCCGATTGCTTTTTTGCTTTGTTCTCTTGCAAATCAGAAATTAGACTATGTACATTTTTTGCCTTTGTTTCTTACGATAAAAGTTATTGTCTGCATAATCCGTTTTTTCTACTTGTGCGGGAAACTGAAGAAAAAGCAGAAATTTTCCTCAGCATTCATTTTGAATAATGTCACGCTAACATTTACCATTTAATTTATGTTAGATAGAAGGTTGCTGTTCCTTGCAATTTGTAGCGAAAATTACTTCTGTGTATGGATTTATTCATTTTCATTATTTTTACCTGACATTTTAATATTCTATTGCTTTCGCATGCTGTTACCTTTTATGAAAGTTTGGTGAGGTTTGACAGAAGACAGCGTGTTATGAATCAAAAACCTACAAATAAAATTGGAAGTTTTGAAAAAATGCTTATTTATACCTTAGTGAATATAAGTGCTACTTTCGGGAAATTGTATGCAATAGCTTTTTATAGTATGTAAATTAATTTCTGTAATGTATAGCTTAATATCAGTTTTTTTTTTTTTGCGAGAAAAACTATCAAAAACATTTTTGTTTCACCCCCCTCTCCCTTCTTTTGGTCCCCTAAAAGCATGAGTGGTTGAATTTTTTCAAGTAATGTCAGCTGAGGCCTATATTTTATGTGACAAAAGTTACAGAACAAGTGCTCTTATTATTAAAAAAACGAAAAAATGCGAATTTTTGAAGGTGTCCCAATACTTTTGATGTAGTATTTATGTCCCAGGCAATAAACAGGGAGCAACGCTGCATCCTGCATCGCAAATTCTTCAGGTGGTCTACAAACTATCGTTGAACAGAAAGTTTATTTTTTCCGTTCTCTTTCTGTCTTTCCTTTTTTTTTTTTAGTGAAAACTTTCACTTCTTTCTTCGCGAATCTACCAAATCTAAAGTGGAAAAATACAGCTTAAGAAGAAAGAAAAAAGTGAAATAAAAAAAAAAGTCCCCTGAACCTAAACAGCTGGTATCACAGGTTGAAAGGTCAAAAGTACCTGCTCCGGCAGTTGCCTAAGCAGTGTGGCGGGTTTGATCCCCCGACTGCCCAGCA